>JAXCGZ010015366.1:57500-93388 GCA_037179515.1 Halocaridina rubra | reverse complement strand
ATCTTGAGAAGAAGAGAAGAAGAAGAAGAAGAAGAAGAAGAAGAAGAAGAAGAAGAAGAAGAAGAAGAAGAAGAGAAGAAGAAGAAGAAGAAAGAAGAAGAAGAAGAAGAAGAAGAAGAAGAAGAAGAAGAAGAAGATGAAGAAGAAGAAGAAGAAGAAGAAGAAGAAGAAGAAGAAGAAGAAGAAGAAGAAGAAGAAGAAGAAGAAGAAGAAGAAGAAGAAGAAGAAGAAGAAGAAAAGAAGAAGAAGAAGAAGAAGAAGAAGAAGAAGAAGAAGAAGAAGAAGAAGAAGAAGAAGAAGAAGAAGAAGAAGAAGAAGAAGAAGAAGAAGAAGAAGAAGAAGAAGAAGAAGAAGAAGAAGAAGAAGAAGAAGAAGAAGAAGAAGAAGAAGAAGAAGAAGAAGAAGAAGAAGAAGAAGAAGAAGAAGAAGAAGAAGAAGAAGAAGAAGAAGAAGAAGAAGAAGAAGAGAAGAAGAAGAAGAAGAAGAAGAAGAAGAAGAAGAAGAAGAAGAAGAAGAAGAAGAAGAAGAAGAAGAAGAAGAAGAAGAAGAAGAAGAAGAAGAAGAAGAAGAAGAAGAAGAAGAAGAAGAAGAAGAAGAAGAAGAAGAAGAAGAAGAAGAAGAAGAAGAAGAAGAAGAAGAAGAAGAAGAAGAAGAAGAAGAAGAAGAAGAAGAAGAAGAAGAAGAGAAGAAGAAGAAGAAGAAGAAGAAGAAGAAGAAGAAGAAGAAGAAGAAGAAGAAGAAGAAGAAGAAGAGAAGAAGAAGAAGAAGAGAAGAGAAGAAGAAGAAGAAGAAGAAGAAGAAGAAGAAGAAGAAGAAGAAGAATCTTTTGAAAGTAATTTAAAGATAACCAGACTAAGAAGAAGAGGAAAAATCTGTTGTAAGTAAATTAAAGATAGGTCTTTTATATAATGCTGTTCTCTCTCTCTCTCTCTCTCGTCTCTCTCTCTCTCTCTCTCTCTCTCTCTCTCTCTCTCTCTCTCTCTCTCTCTCTCTCACTGTTATTCTATCAATAACTCTTTATAAATTTTTCTAGAACTATTTTGAGGCTTCTAAAAAAGGCTAACTCAAAACAAACAAACAAAATATGCGCTAAAAATATATAGATACAAAAATTACAAATAAATAAATAAATAAATAAATAAATAATGAAAGAAATAAGCACTTGAATAAATAATTTTTTACACTTATAAAATGAGTAGGTCAAACAAGAAAAAATATATGAATATATAAAAAAAAATAAGAATGAGGCAGGCAATTAACAAGAACATTGATAAAAATAGGAGTTACTCGATAAGTCTCCCTAACCTACGAAAGGGCCATAAAAATACCACTGATTAATTCACTAGAGCAGTGGTTCTCAACTTTTTTTGCCCTATGCACCCCCTTTCACAAAATTTCAGAATGTCATTCCCACTTTCCTTGATTTTTTGCCTCAAAAGGTGCATTCCAAATACTATGCATATAGTACTGAAAATCCTCTATTTTCCATATTAGTACATACACCTTCACATAGATTATTTTTATAGTGGAGTTTTACACATTTAATAGCAATTGAAAATGCTGTAATGAGCTAAAACTTAAATGAAAGTAGTTTTTGTTACATTCATAATTAATTACTTAACAGACTAAACTGAAGCATATGCAATAAACAAAAGTAAAAGTGCCAGGGGATTGTAATTCAATACACTAAAATAGAATGCCAGGGGATTGTATTCAATAAACAAAAAGTTCAATAGAATGTCAGGATATTGTTAATTAGTAATTCATTTTCTTCAGATGAAGATTGATATCAGTGAGAATTCCTATGACTGTCTTTTCTTCGCCAATTCTGGGATACGTCGAGGAATGCTTGAAAGTGTACAACGCAGGTCATTTTCAAGCTCTATCTGTATACTACGTTATTTCGTTTTAATTTGCAACAGAGTTGAAAAACCTGACTCACAATGATATGTTGACATAAGTTAGAAGCAATGCACGGATTGCTCTTTCTGCCACTTTTGGGTAGGAATCGCACATCAAGGGCCAAATTTCTGTGACTGATTTCTCATTGAATTCATCTCTTACTCCCATATCAGTTTTCAGCTCCAGAAATTCATCTTGACTATCATCAGAAACGTTTTCAACTGACTATTTGAATGATTTTCGCACTAAATCCAACTCATAATCACTGAGTTCAGGAAAATATAGCTTGAATTAATTTTCCAATGCTGTCAAATGCTGCAAAATTACATTTGCAGCATTTGTGCCGCCCTGGGGAGCTCGATAGCAATACAAAGATCAATATTCCAACAGTATGAGTCTGCCAATCTGTGGTCCCAATTTCCCCCCTGAAAACCTGAAATCCCCCCCAGGGGAGAATTCTCCCTGGTTGAGAACCCGTGCACTAGAGAATACAGAATGAAACATGATCACCATCAACATAAAATGAATCATCAGTATTTAACACTATTGAAGTAAAAAAAAAATATTGAATGCTTAGCACTGAGCATTTTTTTTACATTAATACAGTACCATAATATGCAGTATATCATCATCAAATCTTTCGGCTTCTCCCATTAGGGGTCGTCACAGCATATAAATCGTCTCCATATCACCTTATCCCCTGCGTCCTCCTCTGTGACACCACACACCCTCATGTCCTTCCTCAATCCATTCATAAATCTCCTCTCTTATGCCATGATCATATGATGAGAAGCTATAAATATTCATTCTTTATCATATACACAGCGATTATTTGAACAAACACCGAGGGCTAGTAAGACTTAAACATTGATTGTTGAGGATTTACTATTGAAAAGGATATTGTAGTCCGTGTGGAAGAATCACCAGGAGTATCATTTTTTTTTTCAAGCCTATTCTCTTCTTCAGTGTTTATTCAACTGCTTGACAAAAGTGGCCTGTGGCCTTTTAAAACTTATACACCAAATCTTCAAGATACGTTACTTAAGATAATTTAATATTAAAGAGATCAGTTCTACCTATGGAACATGTTCTCGCTATACACTCTCGGCAAAGGAGATATTAGAGGCCCGTGTAAATTATACAGTCCTCTCTTGTGCTATATTCATATGTAAAGTATCTATGGATACTCATTCTTCATCATACAATTACCAGATTCCTTGGGTAAGCACCAAGGAAAGGTAAGGCTTAAGCCCTCGTTGTTGAGGACTTTCTCTTGAAAAAAGAAAAGGTATACTGGCCTTTAAGAAAAAGTGCCTCCGAGTCATTGTTTCTATCTTCAAGAAAATTATTTTTGTCAGTGTTTGCTTAACTGTCTGATGATGGAGGCTTGTGGCTTTTAAAAGCTTGCATACCAGGTGTTCAAGAAACTATTGTCGAAAACCAAATTTGACGAAGATATCTATTACACTTTGAGATAAGCTTTCTCTTTACACACTCTACAAAGGAAATATTTTGAGAATAGTATCTTCACACTTGTGTAGACTACACAGTCTTCTCTAATGCTAAGCATATAATGTTAAGCATTTGGAGATACTCATTCTTTATCGTTCATCCCAGATTCCTTGTACAAGTAGAAAGCAATAATAAGATTTAATTACTGGTTATTTAGAATTTATGCTTGGAAAAGGATATTCCGGCTTTTATTGAAGCAGTGTTTTTGATCCATCGTCTCTTTTTTTTTAATAGGAAGTTTTGTATCAGAGTTTATTTAATTGCCTGACGATTGAGGCTTGAGGTTTTCGAAAGCCTGCACATCAAGTTCTTAAAATTTTTTATAAAAGATAATTTCTGGAGAAGAGATCTGCTAGCTATATTGGAGAAACTCTCTCTATGTACTCTCTTCAGTGGAGATATTTGGGGCATAATGTCTTGAGATTTTAGTAAATAATTTAGTCCTCTCTTATGCTCTAGAGTCTACCCTGATGCTAAGAATACAAGAATACTTATTCTATATGCACTCTCTTCACTGGAGATAGTTGGAGCATGGTGTCCTGAGACTTTTGTAAATTATTTAGTCTTCTCTAACGCAATACCTTTATTCTAAGAACACAGGGATACTTATTCTGTATGCACTCTCTTCAATGGAGAGAGTTGGAGTATGGTGTCTTGAGACTTTTGTAAATTATGTAGCCCTTTCTGATACTAAGCCCTATTGCTGAGAATACAGGGATGCTTATTCTTTATCATACATCAACAGATTCCTTGGGGGAGCATCAACAAAAAGTAGAACTTAACCACTGGTTCTTGAGGACATGTTCAAGGAAAAGAATATTTTTCCTCTTTTGGAAGAGTCACTTCCGATCCATGTTTTATATTCAAGAAAATTCTTTTTGTCTTGTTGATAGAGGACCTTTAAAGAAACACTCGATTCTGGCCTTGAAGTCTATAATGAGAAAATATATACATGTTTATTTACAAGAGACAATGCATATATATTCAATTGAAACTATACTCCTGGATAAAGGAGAGAGACACTGGGCCCACGTGACTAACAGGGCACGAAGCTGATACACGACTAACAGGGTCTAAGGCTGGTACACTACTAGCAGGGTCCAAGGCTGATATGCAACTAACCATATAGTATTGCATTACTTATGAAGAGAACTTATCCTTCACTGTTCTCAGTAAACTACCCTTTTCACTGACTGGCTTGTTCACAATACTATATAACGTTCAAAGGCTCTAACAAGCGAATTGTTTGTCATCTATCAGTAGAATGCACTAGCTAACAGCCTTGTATGTAATTGGCCAACCAGCTTGTAAAAGAATCACTTCATGTTCATATATTCACACCTTCCTTCCTCCTTCACACTTATAGTACCATTATGAGCAGACTCTCTTTTCCATGAGTAGAGGTGAAGGACGTGGGACGGTGAGGGAATTATTTACAATGCTGACCAAGGGGCCACAGGGGCATAGGGGAGAGGGTCAGCACTAAGAGAGGGCACTGGATGGAGATGTCGACAATTCCGCCACCAGACTCATCCACTGGGAAGACCTACCTCGTACTCCCTGGACCTGCCGCAGCCCGTAACTAATCCGACCTTGTCCCAATGGTGTAACGTCGGGTCTTGAATTTGGACATGCTGGCCGATGGTCAATTTGGCAAGGGGACGGACATGGGAATTACACTGGTGCTTTGCTTGTTCGGTACAAGAGGTAGCTCAGTGGTAACAGTCCTTGGTTCAGGCTTACCATCTCTTGGTGAAGGACTCTGGGTGGGCCGGGACACAGGAGTGGTGGTGGAGGTCATACAGCTCCTGGGAGGGAGAGTGACCTGCAGACGTAGGGGTGTTACGTAGCTCTAGGAGACCCCTGTCAATGTCCTTGCTGTCAATGTTTCCATTGCGCGTCGTCTTCAGCATGTCTATTTGACTGGGGATAGTGGGGTGAGGACATCACATGGTGAACATCCCAATGCTCCATAAAACTCTGGCAGCCACTGCTGTTAAATGGTGGGCCTCCATCAGTTCTGTGGTGAAGGGGAAAACAAGCTTCTCGAAAGTATCTGCAGAACATCCTGACAACTCTTGAAGGCATCATGTTTGGTTCACAGGGTATGACCACAGGCCAGCCTGACAATCTGTCCGCAATTACCGGGAATGACTTCCGTGCAACCTGTAAGATATCAGTGGAGACAGACTTGAAATGCCTTGTAGGGTGATCATCAGATTGGAGGAGTTCCTGTTACTGGCTAGGCTCCTGAAGGGCCCTGTTGGCTTCCATAGAAGGTGATGACTTGTCCACAGTGGTGATGGCATTGTATGTAATGATATGTCGTAAGTGACGACAGTTGCCGTGTTTTTTGTGGGGAGTAGGGAAAGCTCTGTCGAAGCCTCGAGAGCTGTCCAGACCCTTATCCTTCTTTTTGCAACATCTGTCATAGCAGCCAGTCTTGTTCCAATTGCTATGGCTGGGCATTTAGTGGTCCTGGCCCAGTGACTCTTATGGCCACAGTTGGTACAGGTACAGTAAGCAACAGGGCACTTTCCTGGGCCATACCAGCAGTTGCAGGAAAAACTGGAGGAAGACTTTGTTGGTGAAGTCTGCTGGAAAGAGGCCGTTTTCTGACATTGTTGTTCCTTTTTGTACACAGGACCAGCATGTAGCCTACTTGGTGAGGTGTGAATAGCTGAAGCAGATATACGGGCAGTCTCAAATGACCTATAGCATATGACGCATGTATGGAGGGATGCACCTGCGTCTTGAGAGATAAGGCATTGTACAAGGTCCTGATCTCTTTGCACAGGTAATGGGATCACTGTAACACAGGTCTACCTCCTCAGCCAAGTTTTTGAGGAGGACATAAAAGACACTGTAGTACTGACCGTTGGCTTGTTTGCAGCAAAGTAGGTCACGATGTCGAATGGCTTCATTCCTGAGATTCTTGAAGTGATCTTGCAAACAGCTGAGTATTTCATTCACGGCGAGATAAGTGTTTGGAGGGAAACCAAGTGTGTGCTTCAGAATTTTTTTTAAATCAAGGGAGATGCATATTTGAAACTGTATGAGATGTTTCTCTCTTGGCAATTTCTGAAGGTCTATCATAATAGACTAAACTAAAAATGTATCATCAGCTTGCAGAGTGGGTGGGTTTTGTGGAACTGGTTTGCTTGAGAGGAGCAGCTGTGGGATAGCCATGTAAATAGGTGTGGCAGATGGAAGAACAGGAGGGCTGTGGGTCACAGGAGGAGTCGCATGAGGAGTTGCAGGAGGTACTGGTGTATCCTGCAATTGACACTAACAGACGAATCCATCTGGGTTGTAGAATGGTTAGGTACAGCTAGTGTGGGCAGTGTAGCTGTGAGCAGGGGAGCCGTGCCACTCCACATGTGTGACATCTTCTGTAGGAGTGCTGCAAATCTTGCATTTTCCTACCGGATTCGTAAGTTGTCAGCTTTCCTACGAAGCTCATCATGGAAAAATTGGCGTGTCCCAGACTCTTGAAGAAACTTCATAAGCTGAAGGACCTCACCACTATTTTCCTGTTTGGCCTTAACGTTAGGCGTTAGCAGCAGTGGGAGTGAGTATGCAGCAGCCTCTACCTCATAATGAGTCATTCTTCATCATATTGCTCATGAAGAGATGTGAGGAAGTGAAGGAAGTTGTGTAGTTCGTCCAGGGCATGAGGGGATTCTCCGGAATGGGCAGAAGAAGGAGAATCTGCCAATGTACTGTAAAAAAAGGCAAGTAAGGCTCAGAGTAAGCAAAATCCAGGAGTGTAAAACATATTCCTGAGTAAAAAGTATTGAAAATGAGTGAACAGTACGTGAGTAAGGTGCACAACACCACTGGGGGGGGGGGTATGCACTGTATTGACTCACTATATGAGACTCGTTGAGCAATATACACTACATTAAAATGTCTATTACTGCACGTTAATCCAAAAGCAAAGTGTGGCAGGAGAGTTTAATAACCCGGATGAATAAGGTGATTGCACAAAGTTCATCTCTCTTATAAGGCATGCAGAAACTGAAAAAATACTCACTGCACTATGTTCATATATACTCATTGCTCCATGCTGATATAGATTTTTAAAGGAAACACTCTGTTCTGGCCTTAAAGTCTATTACGAGAAAATATATACATGTATATTTACAAGAGACTATGCATATATATAAACAAGAGACTATACACCTGGATATAGGGGAGAGACATTGGGCCCCGCATGAATAACAGGGCACAAAGCTGGTACATAACTAACAGGGTCCGAGGCTGATACATGACTAACAGTGTAGTATTGCATTACTTATGAAGAGAACTTAACCTTTGCTGTTCTCTACAAACTACTCCATTCACTAAATAGCTTGTTCACAATACTATATATCGTTCTAAAGCTCTAATAGCAGAATTAGTCATCAGCTATCCATAGAATGTTCTAGCTAACTGTCAAAGTATGTAATTGGCCAACCAGCTCGTTAAAGGACAACTTAATGTTCATATATCCAAATATCTCTATTAATTTATGTTAAATTAACAGAGACTTAGTTTTGTAGCCATCCAGAGCTTGCACATCAAATCTACAAGAAATATTTACTACAAATCCCTTCTAGCAAAGAGAATTGTTACTATTACCACCACCCATGGCGGCATAGAGAGAGAAAGAGAGAGAGAGAGAGAGAGAGGAGAGAGAGAGAGAGAGAGAGAGAGAGAGAGAGAGAGAGAGAGAGAGAGAGAGAGAGAGAGAGAGAGAGAGAGAGAGAGAGAACATATGTATATATATGTATACAGAGAGAGAGAGAGAGAGAGAGAGCGTGAGAGAGAGAGAGAGAGAGAGAGAGAGAGGTGCCACGGAGTGTCAGGAAAGACACTACAAGCCCTTGTTCTGCCATACACCATGAGAGAAGTGGCAGACAGAGACTGACAGGATCCGAGAACAGACATAATATTCAGAGGATTCATTCTGGCCCTCAATTACATAAGTTATGAGAAGCTAACTGCATTAACCTTTAATAATTAACATGTAGCATAAAATGATAAATAAAGAGTAAGGATGATGACATTAACTAAATACATTTGTGTGATGTAGAATTGTATAATGTATTCAATGATTAATAGTTGTTGCTTTATGGTTTCTAGGGAAACCGTACCAATAAAGACGAGTCTGTGATGTGGCCCTTTCCTTTATCACCAACCAATAAACTTGACTGCCTTAAAGGCGTCAGCAGTTTGCGTAAAGCCTGGAGGGAGATGATGAAGACCAGATGATGAGGAGATGACCGCTAGGCTACGTCACAGTAGAGAGATTACGGCGATGAAGTAATCAGCCTCAATGAGTCAAAGTGGTGGGCGACCGTGAACGAAATATACTGGGACGAGCATATGAGAGATAATATCTGAGAAAGGATCGAGAATAGACGCAAAAGTCTACAGAGTGACACACAAAATTTCAACGACAAACTCTCACATAATAATACATATCAGCTGCTTATAGAGAGAAGAGTCTCAGCCCAGGTAAGGCATACTATAAGAATTGTAATAGACAGAGGATCGCCTGAGAGCTGGTGTATGGAGGAACAGACAAAAACGGCATTGTAGAAAGTGTGCCGGCGGCAAAAAAAGTGAATAATAAAGGTTGAAACATAGTGATTACTGTTTGAACATTGCTGTGGGTTGTGTGGAAGGTCTCAGCAGATCTAAGGATTAATTATTGCAATGGAGGGAGTGTTTATGGCTAGAGGGAGATAATGATTAAGGAGCCTACTTCAGTACTTGTGCAGGAGGGAGAGTGAAGGACAGGTTGGAGAGCATTAAAAGTATAAGCAATGGCTCATGAAACCAAGTAATTAGCCAAATTGGAGTAATGCACAATAGAAGTAAGGAAACTGTCAAGTTATTACGTGATGGCATATTGCAACAAAGGTGAATAATAATGGTGAACATAGTGATTACTGATTGAACATTATTGTGAGTTGTATTGAAGGTCTCAGCAGACCTAAGAATTAATTATTGCAACGGGGGGGAGTGCTTATGGATAGAGGGAGATAATGATTAAGGAGCCTATTTAAGTACTTGTGCAGGAGGGAGAGTGAAGAACAGGTTGAAGAGCATTAAATGTATAAGCAATGGCTCATGAGGCCAAGTAATTAGCCAAATTGGAGTAATGAACAATAGCAGTAAGGAACTTGCCAGGTTATTGCGTGATGGTATACTGTAAAGGTTGATGCAGTTAGGGGATATTTATCTTAACAGCAGACTTGAGACAAGTTATTAGGGCTCAGAATTAATGTACTTGCAGAGTCTCTTCTAAAGGCTATCGGTTACTAGGCGCATGACGTCTTGGCTACAGTTGTCTTAACAGTAGAATTGAGACAAGTTAGTAGAGCTCAAATTAATGAACTTGCAGAGTCTCTTCTAAATGTTATTGGTTACTAGGTGCATGACGTGTTGGCTACAGTGGTATGAATGGAGGAGTTTTCCCTCCACAACGTGGGAGCAGTGTTCAGGTGTCCCTCCGCAGTGCTACAGTGGTAAGTAAGCGACAGTGGTTTGAACGGAGGAGGTTTTCCCTCTGCAATGTGGTAGCGGAGTTCAGGTGTCCCTCCGCAGTGCTACAGTGGTTGGTAAGCTACAGTGGTAAAAACGGAGGTTTTCCCTCTGCAACGCGGGAAGTGGAGTTGAGGTATCCCTCCGCACTGCTACAGTGGTAAGCTAACTACAGTGGTATGAACGGAGGAGGTTTCTCATCCGCAACATGGGCAGCAGAGTTGAGGTATCCCCTCGCAGTGCAACAGTGGTAAGTACGGATGAGGTTTTCCCTACATAATGTGGGAAGCGGAGTGGAGGTATCCCTCTGAAATGCTACAGTGATAAATTTGCTACAGTCCATCCGCCATGCTACAGTGGTATGAACGTAGGAGGTTTTACCTCTGCAACGTGGGAAGCGGAGTTAAGGTATCCCACCGCAGTGATACAGTGGTATGAACGGAGGAGGGTTTTCCATCTGCAATGTGGGAAGCAAAGTATAAGTATCCCTTCGCAGTGCAGTACCTGTTGACTAACCAAAGCGAAGTTGAAATTACCCTTCCGCAATGGTGAAAATGGAGTTAGGGTTATCCATCCGCAGTGTCAGCTTAGTCCGACTGAGGAGTGACGCAGATCGCTTACCCAAATGAAAAATGGAGGCAAAAGATAATGATAGGGAATTGAATATAGGAAATAATAATAATAATAATAATAATAAGACTTTATTTCCAACGTACATTGGGTATTCAAATATGGGTGTACTATTAAAATTTACAAGTAAAATCTTCCTTTAAGAGTAACTTCTTAAGATTATATTTAAAAGTATACACTGAACCAGCATTTTTTAGTTCTCTGGGAAGCTGATTATATAAATGAGGTCCACGAATGTTTATATCTCTTGAGCCAATATCAGTTTTAGACCTTCGTACTAATAAATCTTCCCCTTGACGGGTAGTTAACCCGGTAACTGAGCTTACTGTAGAAAAATTATACAAGCAATCAGGAAGATTGTTTCTTAGTATATTAAAAACAAAGGTACATATATCAAAAACATATTTATCTCTAATCTTTATCCATTCTAGATCTTTTAAAACAGGAGAGATGTGCTCGTATTTTCTTACATTGCCAACAGCCACTCGTGCTGCAAAGTTTTGTAACTTTTGTATTCTTTGTAATTGAGTCTTATTTGTACATCCCCAAACTTTGAGACAGTAATTAATTAAACTCATAGCTAAGGACTGGACAATTATTATACGAGTTGATGTTTCAAATGAGTCTTTTACCCTATTTAGATATATTAGAGTACCCATTACTTTTTTATAAATTTCATCTATATGCATTTCAAAATTCATGTAACGGTCAAAATAGACACCTAGGTTCTTTACCGAGTTCATTGGCTTAATGATATTACCGTTAAAATTTATATGAAGATTGTCATCAACTTCTGATAATAATTGTCTGGATCCGATAAGAATAGATTGGGTTTTAGTTTCATTAAGTAACAGACCATTTTTTAGAAAGTAACGTTTAGCCATATACAAAATTTCTTCTGCTCTACGAATAATATTTTCTAAATCATTAATTTCTCCTTCAATTAAGATTTGAGTATCGTCAGCATATTGAATGACATAACAGTTAGGTAAATATTTTACTAGATCGTTTACATATATTAGAAAAAGTATAGGTCCTAGGATCGATCCCTGAGGGACCCCAAACAATACCTTCTTGCGACTTGAAACTACATCTTTTATTCTGACTGACTGGTAGCGGTTTTTTAAATAGTTCTCGAACCAGCTTGGGTCAATGTTCATTTTTTTGCATTTTTCTAATACGATGGTATGGTGTACACTATCAAAAGCTTTAGAAAGATCGAGTAGTAGTAGCAATGATATTTTCTTATTATCTATATTTTTGTATATTTCATCTGATATTTTCAATAAGGCAGTTTCAGTTGATAATTTTGGCCTGAAACCGTGTTGACTTTTTGCAATAAGTTTATTTTTTTCAAGAAACTCACTTAACTGATTTGCAACAATCTTTTCAAGTATCTTTGATAAAATTGGTAGTAAAGAGATTGGTCTATAGTTAGAGACGTCGTCAGGATTTCCATTTTTAAAACCAGGAATTACATGGGGATTTTTCCATAAATCTGGGTAAATATTGGTAACTATGGAAGTATTGATTATTACCGTCAGATAATATGCTATTACAAATAATGAATCTCTAATAAAACGAAAACAAATTCCATCTGATCCATATGCATTAGAGTCTTTCAGATTTTTTATTACTAAGATTACTGTATTACAATCTACTGTAGTAGGGTTAAAGACATCATTACTTCTATTGAATGCACTATGTTCTTGAAGATTAACATTATTATTATTATTACTACCATCATCACTATTATCATTACCATTACTACCACCATCATTATTATTTACACCATTATCAACATTTCTATTATTATTACTACTACCATCATCATTATTATTACCACCCTTACTATTATTGATTTCATTTATTATTTCTTTTTTTGTTTTTTCAAAGGTTTTTTTCCCCACTTCAGCGAAAAAATTATTGAACTCTTCTGCTTTAGCACTTACATCTACCTCATCGGGTATAATTGATATGTTACTACTTTTATTACAGTTATTGGAAAGCATGGTTTTAGCAATTTTCCATGTATCAGAGATATTGCCTTTAGCGTTTTGAAATTCATTTTTGTAATACTGTTTCTTACTGTTACTTAATAATGATTTTACTTGTTTCTTATGCTCTGTAAACTTTTCTCTTAAAGGGATATTATCTCTTTGTAGTTTTACTTCATTTTGTAGTTTGTCTCTTTCTTTCATAATGTTTTTTATGTCATCTGTTATCCAAGGAGCGGGGGGACGAAATATTTCTCTTGTCACGAGTGGTGCACATCGATCTATACATGATGATAAGACACTGGTTAAAATGTTTACTTGTATATTAGTATTATCGGTATATAGAATTTCATTTAATTTATGTACTTCATTCATAAGTAAACTACAAAGTAATTCTTGTGAATAATTTCTTAAGCATCTGAATGTTTTAAAGATTGGTTGTCTCTTTGGTTTGCGAATATTTAGGGACGTTACAATTTCCTCGTGGTCTGCTATAGGGCTTGGCATTACGTCACACTTAGTTATCATATGTTTGGAGTTTGTTATTACTAGATCGATTTGGGAAACTGAAGTGGGAGTGATTCTAGTTGGTTTATTTATAATCTGTTCTAGATTTAAATTCTTAATAAGTCTACTCATTTTATTTTCTCTTTTTAGTTGATCATCATTAAAATCGCCATATATAAAAACTGGTTTGTTTTTTAAAATTATCTCCTTAAAAACGTCCAAAATATAGCTAAAAGAGGTTACCGAGGCTTTGGGGTGGCGGTACACGCAGCCTATGATAATAGAAGGAAACTTTTTATGTTGGACAGAGATCCATTTATCTTCCACTCCTTCGTGCTTCTCAGTTTCAAGATTTAGTTCAGTGGCCTTCAAATAATTTTTAACATATAAACATACACCTCCACCTCTACCACTGTCATAGCGATAAATATTATATGAAGGAATATTAATAAATGCATTATTAATTGACGGATACAGCCATGATTCGCTAATGCAAAGAACATCAATATTTTCTTGTACAAGCATATGTTCAATTTCTAGTATATGGGATAACAGGGATTGTGCATTTATATGTACGACAGATAATCTATCATTATATTTACAAGTAACTTTCACATCGGCAGCAGTAACAGCAACAGCAGGAGACGAGGTATTACCATGTTTCATTGGGGTGGTATCCATAGTCATAGTTGTAGTTTCGACTGTGTGATTCTGCTGGGAATTCATCATTGTAGTGTGTTCTGGGGTTAGCCCATGGATCCTGGTGTCTGTACCTGCCGTTGGATGTGTAACGCTGGTTTGAGTACGTGCCGTGGTATGATCGGGCCTTCCCAAAGTTTGTATGCCTAGGTGAGTGTCTAGGGTTGTAAGAGCCATCACTCCAGGAGAAGTCTCTTGTGCGTGGACGGCGATAAGAGAGGTTTGTATCGTGTCTCTTTCTGTAGTCTCGTGTATAGGGGATTGTTCCATTAGCTCTTTGCTGTTTATTTTGGTATGACTGTAGTTTGGGATATTTTGTAGAATACCCAGGTTGTGTCCATTGTTTGCTCCCATGAAATGGCTGGACACTTGTGCCTGTAGGCCATTGATTCAGTTTGTAAGGCACATATTCAAATCCTTTCGATATTGTTATTGCGAAGGAAACCCAGTTTGGTGTGCGAGAAAGCTCCTTAATCAAGACTTCTTCAGAAGGAATGCCTTGATTTGTCAGTGTATTACGTATCTCTCTCTCAAAGGGGTTGCCAGGAATGCGAATATATATTTGAGCTGTAACCCTTGCACTTGCATTATTTGGCAACTGTGGCTGTGGGGGAGAGGACTTCGATGGAATGTTTAGAATAGAGATTTCTGCTATTTTGTCTTTTCTGTTTTCTTCATTGTTTCGCAGCCTATTGCTGGGTTGGTTATTTGATGCAGACGACAACTGAAGGCGAGAAGCAAGATGCCAAGATAATTACAAGAACAGATATGGAGACACACATGAATGAACGGCATGGAGAACTGACAGGCGAGGCACAGGAACCGATGAAGAAAATACCGACAGCAACAGAGGAAGCCCTGATGATCAGTGTCTTAGATTCCATCAAGGAATCCATCAGAGGCATAGCTGAACAGATAATGCAGGTGCAGTGGAACAATGATGAGTGGCTGCTAATAAAGGAGCTGGTGCACGGAATAGAACTGGTGGAAGAAGGCCTGAGGAGAACAAGGAGTGATACAAGCATGAGCAAAAGGGGAGAGGCAGATGGCAAAGGGAACTAGGAGGGCAAGGATCAAAAGGGCAAGAAAGAGCGAGACAGGGAGAAGCAACAAATGGATGCGTAAGCCAGAAGAAAAGCGATTCTGGTCCACTCGTGGCTAGTGGAACCCACAGGACCTGCCCAATTGCGAGCAGGTTCAGTGATGAACAGTCAAGGGAATACTCTTCGGCTCGACGGACTGCAGGTGCAGGTGATGGAAGTGTGATACGGGAGGCAAGGAATGATCGCGACACTGAAATCAGACTGATTAAGGATGCCAGGGTCAATTGCCTGTGAAAATGTCATGTGAGTTCGGAGAGATGTCCCAAATGAAAGAAAATAATACAGAAAGCCCCTGTGGAGCAATGGATCTCATAAGGTACATGACAGAGCAGATGAGCAGTATCCGAACACGAGATGCGCGGGTAAGAATTGACACTGGTCGTGGGTCTCCAAGGGAAACCAGAGGCAATCGAGATGGACCAGAGTGCGAGAAGGTGAAGAAAGGGAGACAGGGTTTGAGCCATGTCTATTGTGTCATGATAGACATTCGCTCAAAGGCTTGCCAGAGCTTCACAAGGCTAGGGAGCAAGGAGCATCTGAGGGCGGCTGCAAAGTTTTGGGTATGCTTCGGGTGCCTAAAGAAGAACACGGAGTTGACATATGCTGAAAAAGGAAGCCATGTCAAAAATGTGAGAGTGATTCACATTCGATGATCCTGCGCACCGATTATGACAGTAGGTAGATGGGAGGACTAGTGAGCGAGACAACCGAAGCAACCAGCGACCATCAAGCCGAGAAGGAGACATATGGCGAGAGCGAGAACGAAAAGGCCATGGTCAAGAGAGACGACGACGGTCAGAACAAAGATGTGACATGCATTAGAAGATAAGCTCAGGGCCACTATTTATGCCGGACGGCCCAAGGAATGACATCAGAAAAGGGGGACAGTTGCCTTGCCTATAGTGGAGGTATACGTCTGGACAGGAAACATAAAGATCACACAGAAGGGGTGGGTCTAAACCTAGCCCTTCTGGACTGTGGGAGTGACTGTACATTCTGCTCACGCAGCCTGGCAGACAAGACCAGAAACCCTGGAGTCCGATACAGATAGAAGTTAACACCATCGACCATGCATGGCAGTGGGACACGCGAATGGTGGACCTGTGGATAATAGCGACAAAGGCTAGACGCCTGAAGGAGTTGAGGCTCTACCAAGTCATAGTGGTCACCAGCCTGCCAAGGGGAATAACTGATTGCATTGCTAGAAGGGAAGAGATCTGCCGATGTAAGCACCCAGCCTCCTTAAGGGGATCATACGTGAGCAGCAAGGAGAACGCCGAGGTGGAGATCATCATAGGGCTTGACCATCCACGGGCCATACTCCCGCTTGAGATCAGGTGGGGGTGTGATGGTGGACCCTTCGCATTGAGGACAGCTTTATGCTGGACAGTACAGGGTACCTTGCTGCCCAGGAACACAACAGACGCGGCGACGAGCCTCACTGCCATAGCTGAGCTGCCAAGATCTACAAGTGGCAATGAGTCTTTGGAGTAACGAATACAACAGTTCTGGGAGCTGGATGAGCCAACGGCAAAGGAGGCTCAGGAGGGAGAGGGGCTGTCGCCATTGAACCAGTATGTCTTGAGCCTGTAGGACAGTTGTGTAAGCAGGAGCGGAAATCACTACATGCTGCCAATCTCATTCAAGCAGTCATCGTCGCCTCAGGTCAACAATTGGAGATCGGCTCGTCACATACTGGATTCACTAAAGAACAGGCTCAGGAAGGATAGGGTGTTGGGAAGCGCCTACAAGGCGGAAATTAAAAAAACTCTTGATGGCGGGGTACGTGGAATGAGTGCCGGATCAAGACCTCTGACCCGGTGGGCAGTGGATCTGGTGCCTGCCTCATCATCTGGTGCTGAACTTCAGCAAACCAGGGAAGGTGCGTATTGTTTTTGACTGCGCTGCAACTCATCAAGGCGTGTGTTTAAGCTCACAAGTACTACAAGGGCTAGACTTCAATAAATAGCTCATGGGATTCTTCTTCAGTTTTGACAGGGCATAGTGGCAGTTACAGCAGACATAGAGGCCATGCTCAATCAGGTGAAAATAGCGGAGAACGAAAGGGATGCCTTACGTTTCTAATGGAGGAAGGATGATCGAGAACAAACTCCCTTCGAAGCGTTCCGGATGACAGTACACATGTTTGGGGGGGGGGTGTAAAGTCCAGTCTGTGCGGCTTATGCCCTACGGCAAACTCTTAGAGAGTACAGAAGGTCCTACGATAAGGTGATGAGGGACACTGCTAAAAATTTCTTTGTCGACGACCTTATGCATTCCGTCGACAGCGCAGACCAGGCAGTGGCCATAGCCACGTAGTTGACAAACCTTATGAGTATAGGAGGATTTCACCTTACAAAATGGTCGAGCAACGCGCCAGGCATGCTGAAAGGGATACAGATGAAGGACCTTCGTGAGTGCGGGATAAGGTCTGAAATACTAACTGCTGCACAATCGGAAGGAAGGGCACTGGGAGTGATATGGGACCAAGTGAAGGACGAGCTTGCAGTACAAGTGGAGCTCAAATATTGTGTGTTCACTAGACAAAGCATATTGATAACTTTCAGCGTCATTAACGACCCTCTCGGAATACTGGCACCATTCGTAGTCCGCGCCAAGATCATCCAGGAAGAGTGCCTGGCTGGTAAGGAATGGAACGAACCTATCAGCGAGCAAGGTCAGCAGGATTGGAAGGAATGGATGCACGATTTACGACAGTTGAGGGGGTTCGCAATACCAGACAATATTGCAACTGGGCTACGGGAGAACTTAAGCGAGTGGAATTACACACCTTTGCTAACACGTCCCAGTTGGCGTATGGCACCGACAGCTACCTGCGCTCCAGTGACAGTGAGGCCAGGGTAAGCATATCCTTCGTTCTTGGTAGGACACCTTTATCCCCTTTCAAGGGAAAGAGTATACCTGGGTTGGAGCAGTGTGCCGCCAAGCTAGCCGCAGAAGTAACTGCCATCATCGCCAATGAGCTAGTAGTCAAGCTGGTCGACGTTGTGCTTTGGATGGACAGTGCGCTCGTGCTGCAGCACATCTGCAATCCTAGCAGGCGCTTCAAGGCCTACTTCACTAACAGGGTGGCAGCAATACAGTGTCTGGCACCGATCCGACAATGGCATCATGTGCACTCGGCACATAGCCCAGCAGAGGACGTATAACAGGGCCTTTCAAGCCTCGCCATGATGGTGAGGAGTAGGTGCACCAATGGGTTGGACTTCCTAGGCTACCCAAGGAAGTCTTGGCCTCTGGAATACACTCTGCTGACAGGAGACACTGAAGAAATGGAGCTACAATTGCCCTTATCACTAACAGCGTTGGTAGCAGAGACTCCACCATCAGCTTGTCAGTGACTCTGGATTGTTCATCGGGTACAGGTCAGGATGTAGAAGGGGACACTGCTGCGAGCACCGATTCATCTCTGCTTACTGGAGGGAGTGCACTTTCCGAAGACGTAACACGTCGACGTGGGGTTTGGTTTCAGCAGCTGCTACTCCTCGATGGGGGGAGTGTTACTGCCACCCATGGTGGTAGAGAGAGAGAGAGAGAGAGAGAGAGAGAGAGAGAGAGAGAGAGAGAGAGAGAGAGAGAGAGAGAGAGAGAGAGAGAGAGAGAGAGAGAGAGAGAGAGAGAGAGAGAGAGCGCTCAGCAACATATGTATATATATGCATATACAGAGAGAGAGAGAGAGGCACCACAGAGTGTCAGGAAAGACACTACAGGCTCTTGTTCTAGCTTAGTAAACATAAGCCATACACTGCCATACACCATGAGAGAAGAGACAGACAGAGACTGACTGGATTCCAGAGCAGACGTAATATTCAGAGGATTCATTCTGGGCCTCAATTACGTAAGTTATGAGAAGCTAACTGCTTTAGCCTGTAATAATTAACATGTATCATAAAATGATAAATAGAGAGTAAGGATGATGACATTAACTAAATACACTCGTGTGATGTAGAATTGTATAATGTATTCAATGATTAATAGTTGTTATTTTATAGCTTCTAGGGAAACCGTACCAATAAAGACGAGTCTGTGATGTGGCCCTTTCCTTTATCACCAACCAATACACTTGACTGCCTTAAAGGCGTCAAGAGTTACCTCAATGGAAAAAGCTCTCTATGATTATTGTCTAAACGGAGATATCTGAGCCATGGTGTCTTGAGATTTGCGTAAATTATGCCCACATGCTAAGCATCCAGATATACTAATTTTTTGTCATGATCACCAGGTTCCTTAAACAAGCAACAAGGAATAGTAAAGCTTAAACACTGTACTTCCCAATAATCATCTCTTTCAAAAGGAAATTCTCCTCATTAGTGTTTATTTAACTGCTTAACAACAGAAGCATATATAAATGACCTTTAAAAGCTTGCAACTGAAGACAGGTTTTACTTCTATGAGAGAATTGGTAGTAGTATCCTGAGACTTGTGTAAAATTATATAGTCCTCTCTTATGCTATTCCCAAATGTTAAATATCCAGGGATACTCAGTCTTCACTGTACATCCCCAGTTACCCTGGAAAAGCACTAAGGAATACTAAGACTTAAATAATGATTGTTGAGAAATTACTCATAGAAAGGATATGAAACAGTACTTTCGAACCATAGTATGTTTATAAAAGAAGTCTTCTCATCGGTGTTTATTCAAATGCTTAGCTACTGAACTAATGACCTTCGAAAGCTTGCATATGAAATCTTCAAAAAGTTTTAATCAAAAACAATTTCTGGAGAAGAAATCAGTTACTCCTATGGGATAAGTTGTCTCTGTACATTCTTCCCAACAAAGATACTTCAGGCCTATCTTGATAGTACTACATTGGGTTTTCAGCATATATTATAATTCTTATAATCTTTCCTTTATTCTCTATTTGCTTTGATTAGATGTTTATATAGATATTCCTGAAGATGCAGAAACATACTTAAAAGCATGCATAGAGATTTGAAAATGATAATTAAGATGTAGAATAATTATTTAGTAATGAACGCTGCCAAGTGTTGCAATGGAAACAGGTAAAGCTGTGTACTTACATTCACATGCAGATATATGTTTTTGCATTGATAAGGTCTTTGTATTAGCTATATATGACTGTGACTTGCAAATGTTAAGGCTTTGTATACATCTTTAAATATTGATTTGATATAAGATAAAAATATTTTTTTTTTTAATTTCTCTGAAATATTTTCATATTTATTTTTTAGATATATTTTGTATATTCGTTAGTAGTTGTTGCAAGTTATTTTAGCGTGCATACAATAGCTACCAATCTTTTATATGAGATTAGTAGGGCAAAAAAGATGATATGATTGACTTTCAATATGTTGATTGAGTAGTATAAACAACCAAAGGTGCTCCCAATTTGCACAATAAATAATTAAGTATCTGAAAGGTAGTTGAATCCTTTCCTGTTAAACATCGACTAGAAAAAAATTCATTTATAAAAACATACAAAAAGTCTGACCATTCCCTAGTGTTGAATTACCATCCTTTAAACTGGAATCAGTCTCGGAGTTTACTTACTTAGTGAATTTGGCAAATGTGTATCACGGTAGAGAGTGCTATGATAGATTTATCTGCACTCAAAAGTACTTGCTTAGGTTTAGTTAATCATTTTCGGTAAATATTGAGAATAAAAATGAAATGTGAGTACTAGTAACTGATCCCTGGGAAGAATTCTAAAACTACATAGATGAAAAATGTACCATTGGCCTGCAATCCTGGTAGTCATGTTCAACATGACTGAGTTTCTGCTAGGATTCGAGGAGGTATATGTTTAAACTTATCTACATGCAAAATTGATTGCTTATCTTCTCTTCATCAGCTTCTATCCATTATGGAAATGAATCGTATTGGGTGCATTGGTCACAAGTGGGTTCGGGGAGTTCTTAAACTTTTCAGTTGAAGATTGCAGTAACTTCCTGAGACTTTGGTAAAAGCTCCATATATATCCTTTTAGATCATTTTGGATATGCACACCAAACTGTGGGCTCTTCTACAGCTTCCCTAAAAGGAGGCAGTTCTACAATATTATTTTCAGACATACTTGCATGTGTATATTCTATTTGTCAGTTTCAATAGATAATGGTTAAATACCTTTAAACGTGTGCGTTGGTCAGTTTCGCTACAGGGAAACAGAATTTTAAAAAGATGAAACGTGTAATCGAGTCATTTTGCAAGGAAACTTAAGTATAAATCCCTGATTGTCCTCATTTATGCTTACTAGCATATGGAATTACATTCTAATAGACCCAGGCTCAATATCAGCTCACTGAACAAGTTGTTAATGAACATTTCTATCTTCAGCAATAATGGAGAAGCAGTAAATGCTGAAAGCAATGCAGAAAAGAAGAATATCTTTGTGTTAACTGCAGCCTGCACTGGATATTGTTGTTGTAAGTCTTTATTCTGTAAAGGAGTTTTTTATATATTTTTGCCCATAGAATATCACCGTTCAGTTAAAATCAGTGCTACCAGTAGAAAATTTGGTGCTTATAAAACGGAAAACTAATAATTAACTCAATATCTTGAATTAGATGCAATGCAATGATTAAAAGTTTTCAAAGATATCAGTTTAGGCATAGGATAAATTTTCAAATGAAGAGAATTGTAACAGAGCAAGCCAGTAAATAAATCAGAAAGAACTTAATGTGTGTTTAGACTATTAGTTTCTTCACAATCAACAGGGGTAAAAGTACAAGTGTGAAATTGTAGCATAACGGTGTGTAAGTTTTACCAACTCACCAGGCTTAATGAGTACTCTAGCAGAGCTTTAAGCTGATGATTGAGAAAATGCCAATTACAATATCAAGAAATAGGGCTTCGATATTCCTAACATGCGACTCCCTAATATATCTATCATTCACTGGTAGAACTAACTGTCAAACCACTAAATTTGAGTCATGTCCAACCTATGCTTATCTCTCAACTGTGCGAGTTAAATCTCTATTTATATACCAATATACATGGCCCATTCCCCCTGTAAGGTGCGTGGCCGTACCAAAAAATACCCATTCACCATTATCCACACATACCTCAATATTTCCTCTTATCTCCCTGTTCGTGTCACCTACTAGGTAGACAGCCATAGCTGGTTTACCTCCCCCAGCTTAATCACATGGCATCTCCAATCACACCCATCCATCACAGGTCACAGAACTAGCATGTGAGAAACTTCCCTTTGGCTGGAATCACATACCATGACATTTTAATCGTTACCCTCAAACCAAACCATTAAGACCCATTACAGTACTGAGGACCCATGCAGTATGGAATATCCCTAACTCACTATAGATATTGTAACTTGTCATCTCCGTGGCAAAATGGTAGCGTCTGCGACTCTATAGATATTGTAACTTAGTGTAAGTTTCTAGCTGAAATAAAGATATATAGACACATACATAAAATACATACATACATACATACATACATACATACATACAACCCACCAAGGAACCAAAATAGGCTTGAAGTTTATGAGGAAAGTCATATAGGTACTATTGAAGTCATAAACTCAGTTGTTAACATGGCACGGGAAAAAAAATGTGGGATTTTGATTATGGGAGACTTTAATCATAAAGAGATAGATTGGATAAATCTTGACCCACACAGTGGTGAGGACTCACTCGGGGCAAGATTCCTAGATTGCGTACAAGGGAATTTCCTACACCAACATGTAATGGAACCAACAAGAGCCAGGGGTGGGGATGAGCCATCACTACTTGATCTAGTGTTCACAGAAAATGTGTTGGATATTGAAAATATTGAGTATGAACCACCAATTGGAAATAGTGACCACTGTGTGTTGTTGATGGAGGATATCATTGAAGATATTCTTCCTGAGAGTAGAGGCACTGAGGACATGAGGAGGAACTATTCGAAAGGAGATTACATAAAAATGAATGAGCTTTTTGCAGTTATTGACTGGAGAACCTTATTTTACAACAAATCTGTACAAGAAATGTATGACATCTTTTGTGAGAAATATGGGAAGATAGTAGATTGCTGCATACCTGTCACCAAAGTAGGTGTAATTCATGCCAGAGAGAAATGGTTCGATAATGGGTGTAAAAGAGCTAAGGAGTGGAGAGACAAATGCTGGAAAAGATATAGGAGGAGAAAAAACATAAATGCCTGGCAAACCTACAAAAGAGCAAGAAATGACTACCTAAGTAAAAGGAGAGAGGCACAGAGAGACTATGAGAGGGACATCACCAGGAAGGCTAAAGAAAATCCCAAGCTTTTCCACAGCTTTATCAGAGGAAAACTGAAGGTAAAAGAACAGATTTTAAGGCTAAAGAGAGCGGATGGAAGCATCACTGAGACGGATGAAGAGATTTGCAAAGAATTGAACAAGGAGTTTCAGTCAGTATTTACAGTAGAAAATACCCTACCCCTTCAGATTGCAGTGATAGAAGCTCAAGGGCCGGTATTAGAGAACATCAACCTTACAGCCACAGAGGTATGCTAAGCGCTGATGGATTTAGATGTTCATAAAGCTACAGGTCCTGATGACATATCCCCTCATGTGCTTAAAAAATGCGCAAACACAATATCAGTGGCACTAAGTATCATATTTAAGGAGTCACTGGAGTCGGGGGAGATTCCAAGATGCTGGAAACAAGCAAATGTGATACCTATCTTCAAAAAGGGAAGGAGGGATACGGCTCTGAACTATAGACCAGTTTCCTTGACCAGCATAGTTTGCAAAGTTATGGAGAAACTACTAAGGAAACATATCTCTCTTCACTTGGAATCCTTCAACTTTTTGTCAGTGAGGCAACATGGCTTCAGAGAAGGTAGATCAACATTAACAAACTTATTAGAAATTTATGATGAGGTAAGCCAAATCTTACAAGAAAGAGAGGGCTGGGCAGATTACATATTCGTAGACTTCCAGAAAGCGTTTGACACTGTTCCACATGGGAGACTTATTAGGAAGCTGCAATCAATGGCTAGAATAGGTGGAAATGTTTTGGAATGGATAAAAACTTACTTAGAAGGAAGGGAACAGAGGGTTAGAGTAAGACACTCAGTGTCTGAATGGAGAAGAGTTAGTAGTGGAGTTCCACAGGGTTCAGTTTTAGGGCCACTTTTGTTCCTTGTATATGTAAATGACCTACCAGAGTCTGTAAATTCATTCATAAATATGTTTGCAGATGATGCAAAGATTGTGAAGAAAGTAAAAAACGTGAACAATGGTAGAGAACTTCAGGAGGATCTAAATAATCTGCATGAGTGGTCAGAAAAGTGGCTAATGAAATTCAATACTTCAAAATGTAAGGTAATGAGAATGGGTACAAGTGCAAGAAGGCCCAAGCTTGACTGGAGTACAACTTCAAGAGACAGAAAATGAGAGAGATCTAGGAGTAAACATGCTGGCAGATTTGTCTCCAGAAATACATATAAATGGTATAGTAAGGGCAGCATATGCATTCTTATCAAATGTAAGGGTAGCCTTCAGGCACATGGACAAGGAAATGTTCAGAAATATTTATGTAACCTATGTGAGGCCAAAACTCGAATATGCAGCCCCCTTTTGGAATCCGCACTTGAAAAAGCACATAGCTAAGCTTGAAAAAGTTCAAAGACATGCCACGAAACTGGTGCCAGAAATACGCAATCTCAGTTATGATGAGAGGCTGAGGGAATTAGACTTACCATCACTCGAAGCTAGAAGAGTGAGGGTGATATGGTGACAGTCTTTAAATTCCTCCATGGTTATGATAGAGTGGATAGGGATCGATATTTTGATATGGCTGGCTCTAGAACTAGAGGTCATAGTTTGAAGCTTCGTAAGAAAACTTCTTTGCAGGATGTAAGGAAATACTTTTTCAGTGTAAGAGTAGTTGATAATTGGAATTGGCTAAGCGAGGAGGTAGTTAATGCTCTCTCAGTCCATAGTTTTAAGGACAGGTATGATAAGTATGACTAAGTCTAAAATGGAATCGATCAGGAGACGGGAAGATACGAGCTTTGGGCTCTTTCCCGTAAACACAATTAGGTAATCACAATTAGGTGATCACATACATACATACATACGTACATATGGGAAGATAGTAGATTGCTGCATACCTGTCACCAAAGTAGGTGTAATTCATGCCAGAGAGAAATGGTTCGATAATGGGTGTAAAAGAGCTAAGGAGTGGAGAGACAAATGCTGGAAAAGGTATAGGAGGAGAAAAAACTTAAATGCCTGGCAAACCTACAAAAGAGCAAGAAATGACTACCTAAGTAAAAGGAGAGAGGCACAGAGAGACTATGAGAGGGACATCACCAGGAAGGCTAAAGAAAATCCCAAGCTTTTCCACAGCTTTATCAGAGGAAAACTGAAGGTAAAAGAACAGGTTTTAAGGCTAAAGAGAGCGGATGGAAGCATCACTGAGACGGATGAAGAGATTTGCAAAGACTTGAACAAGGAGTTTCAGTCAGTATTTACAGTAGAAAATACCCCACCCCCTCAGATTGCAGTGATAGAAGCTCAAGGGCCGGTATTAGAGAACATCAACCTTACAGCCACAGAGGTATGCAAAGCGCTGATGGATTTAGATGTTCATAAAGCTACAGGTCCTGATGACATATCCCCTCATGTGCTTAAAAAATGCGCAAACACAATATCAGTGGCACTAAGTATCATATTTAAGGAGTCACTGGAGTCGGGGGAGATTCCAAGATGCTGGAAACAAGCAAATGTGATACCTATCTTCAAAAAGGGAAGGAGGGATACGGCTCTGAACAATAGACCAGTTTCCTTGACCAGCATAGTTTGCAAAGTTATGGAGAAACTACTAAGGAAACATATCTCTCTTCACTTGGAATCCTTCAACTTTTTGTCAGTGAGGCAACATGGCTTCAGAGAAGGTAGATCAACATTAACAAACTTATTAGAAATTTATGATGAGGTAAGCCAAATCTTACAAGAAAGAGAGGGCTGGGCAGATTACATATTCGTAGACTTCCAGAAAGCGTTTGACACTGTTCCACATGGGAGACTTATTAGGAAGCTGCAATCAATGGCTAGAATAGGTGGAAATGTTTTGGAATGGATAAAAACTTACTTAGAAGGAAGGGAACAGAGGGTTAGAGTAAGACACTCAGTGTCTGAATGGAGAAGAGTTAGTAGTGGAGTTCCACAGGGTTCAGTTTTAGGGCCACTTTTGTTCCTTGTATATGTAAATGACCTACCAGAGTCTGTAAATTCATTCATGAATATGTTTGCAGATGATGCAAAGATTGTGAAGAAAGTAAAAAACGAGAACAATGGTAGAGAACTTCAGGAGGATCTAAATAATCTGCATGAGTGGTCAGAAAAGTGGCTAATGAAATTCAATACTTCAAAATGTAAGGTAATGAGAATGCGTACAAGTGCAAGAAGGCCCAAGCTTGACTGGAGTACAACTTCAAGAGACAGAAAATGAGAGAGATCTAGGAGTAAACATGCTGGCAGATTTGTCTCCAGAAATACATATAAATGGTATAGTAAGGGCAGAATATGCATTCTTATCAAATGTAAGGGTAGCCTTCAGGCACATGGACAAGGAAATGTTCAGAAATATTTATGTAACCTATGTGAGGCCAAAACTCGAATATGCAGCCCCCTTTTGGAATCCGCACTTGAAAAAGCACATAGCTAAGCTTGAAAAAGTTCAAAGACATGCCACGAAACTGGTGCCAGAAATACGCAATCTCAGTTATGATGAGAGGCTGAGGGAATTAGACTTACCATCACTCGAAGCTAGAAGAGTGAGGGTGATATGGTGACAGTCTTTAAATTCCTCCATGGTTATGATAGAGTGGATAGGGATCGATATTTTGATATGGCTGGCTCTAGAACTAGAGGTCATAGTTTGAAGCTTCGTAAGAAAACTTCTTTGCAGGATGTAAGGCAATACTTTTTCAGTGTAAGAGTAGTTGATAATTGGAATTGGCTAAGCGAGGAGGTAGTTAATGCTATCTCAGTCCATAGTTTTAAGGACAGGTATGATAAGTATGACTAAGTCTAAAATGGAATCGATCAGGAGACGGGAAGATACGAGCTTTGGGCTCTTTCCCGTAAACACAATTAGGTAATCACAATTAGGTGATCACATACATACATACATACGTACATATGGGAAGATAGTAGATTGCTGCATACCTGTCACCAAAGTAGGTGTAATTCATGCCAGAGAGAAATGGTTCGATAATGGGTGTAAAAGAGCTAAGGAGTGGAGAGACAAATGCTGGAAAAGGTATAGGAGGAGAAAAAACTTAAATGCCTGGCAAACCTACAAAAGAGCAAGAAATGACTACCTAAGTAAAAGGAGAGAGGCACAGAGAGACTATGAGAGGGACATCACCAGGAAGGCTAAAGAAAATCCCAAGCTTTTCCACAGCTTTATCAGAGGAAAACTGAAGGTAAAAGAACAGGTTTTAAGGCTAAAGAGAGCGGATGGAAGCATCACTGAGACGGATGAAGAGATTTGCAAAGACTTGAACAAGGAGTTTCAGTCAGTATTTACAGTAGAAAATACCCCACCCCCTCAGATTGCAGTGATAGAAGCTCAAGGGCCGGTATTAGAGAACATCAACCTTACAGCCACAGAGGTATGCAAAGCGCTGATGGATTTACATGTTCATAAAGCTACAGGTCCTGATGACATATCCCCTCATGTGCTTAAAAAATGCGCAAACACAATATCAGTGGCACTAAGTATCATATTTAAGGAGTCACTGGAGTCGGGGGAGATTCCAAGATGCTGGAAACAAGCAAATGTGATACCTATCTTCAAAAAGGGAAGGAGGGATACGGCTCTGAACTATAGACCAGCTTCCTTGACCAGCATAGTTTGCAAAGTTATGGAGAAACTACTAAGGAAACATATCTCTCTTCACTTGGAATCCTTCAACTTTTTGTCAGTGAGGCAACATGGCTTCAGAGAAGGTAGATCAACAGTAATAAACTTATTAGAATTTTATGATGAGGTAAGCCAAATCTTACAGGAAAGAGAGGGCTGGGCAGATTACATATTCGTAGACTTCCAGAAAGCGTTTGACACTGTTCCACATGGGAGACTTATTAGGAAGCTGCAATCAATGGCTAGAATAGGTGGAAATGTTTTGGAATGGATAAAAACTTACTTAGAAGGGAGGGAACAGAGGGTTAGAGTAAGGCACTCAGTGTCTGAATGGAGAAGAGTTAGTAGTGGAGTTCCACAGGGTTCAGTTTTAGGGCCACTTTTGTTCCTTGTATATGTAAATGACCTACCAGAGTCTGTAAATTCATTCATGAATATGTTTGCAGATGATGCAAAGATTGTGAAGACAGTATAAAACGAGAACAATGGTAGAGAACTTCAGGAGGATCTAAATAATCTGCATGAGTGGTCAGAAAAGTGGCTAATGAAATTCAATGATTCAAAATGTAAGGTAATGAGAATGGGTACAAGTGCAAGAAGGCACAAGCTTGACTACTCGGTGGCTGGAGTACAACTTCAAGAGACAGAAAATGAGAGAGATCTAGGAGTAAACATACTGGCAGATATGTCTCCAGAAATACATATAAATGGCATAGTAAGGGCAGCATATGCATTCTTATCAAATGTAAGGGTAGCCTTCAGGCACATGGACAAGGAAATGTTCAGAAATATTTATGTGACCTATGTGAGGCGAAAACTCGAATATGCAGCCCCCTTTTGGAATCCGCACTTGAAAAAGCACATAGCTAAGCTTGAAAAAGTTCAAAGACATGCCACGAGACTGGTGCCAGAAATACGCAATCTCAGTTATGATGAGAGACTGAGGAAATTAGACTTACCATCACTGGAAGCTAGAAGAGTGAGGGGGGATATGGTGACAGTCTTTAAATTCCTTCATGGTTATGATAGAGTGGATAGGGATCGATATTTTGATATGGCTGGCTCTAGAACTAGAGGTCATAGTTTGAAGCTTCGTAAGAAAACTTCTTTGCAGGATGTAAGGCAATACTTTTTCAGTGTAAGAGTAGTTGATAATTGGAATTGGCTAAGCGAGGAGGTAGTTAATGCTATCTCAATCCATAGTTTTAAGGACAGGTATGATAAGTATGACTAAGTCTAAAATGGAACCGATCAGGAGACGGGAAGATACGAGCTTTGGGCTCTTTCCCGTAAACGCAATTAGGTAATCACAATTAGGTAATCACATACATACATACATACATACATACATACATACATGCATACATACATACATACATACATACATACGTACCCGTGTCCTGGTTGGTTCCATTTTGTAATTAGCGATACTTATCATACTTGTCCTTAAAACTATGGATTGAGTTAGCATTAACTACCTCCTCGTTTAGTGAATTCCAATTATCAACTACTGTTGCACTAAAAAGTACTTCCTTGCATCCTGCAAAGAAGTTTTCTTACGAAGCTTCAAACTATGACCTCTAGTTCTAGTGCCAACCATATCAAAATATTGATCCCTATCCACTCTGCAGTAACTATGAAGGATTTTAAAGACTGTCACCATGTCCCCCTCATTCTTCTAGCTTCAAGTGATGGTGAGTCTAATTCCCTCAGCATGTCCTCATTACAGAGATTGCGCATTTCTGGCAAAAGTTTTGTGGCATATCTTTGAGCTTTTCCCAGTTTAACTACGTACTTTTTAAAGTGTGGATTCCAAAAGGGGGCTGCATATTCAAGCTTTGGCCTCACATAGGTTACGTGTTTTTATTGCTGTTGTTCCCTATGCTGCTCCGCCAAATATCCTAAAGTCTCTACGGAAGGCCACAGCCTATCTCTAATTTTCCCACATATCTGTTAGGGAGTGCATTCTGCACTGTTGTTGTTGTTTTGGGCTTTCCCTAAGCTGCCTGGATGATCAACCCCGATTCCTAATAAAGGCCATAGCAGAGTCCAGGCTTTCCCATGGATCACTCAGGGTATGTATATTGTGTTGTTAGCAAATATGGTCGTTTGTGGCACAGTCTGCCATAATGTATTTCATTGTATGAGGCGATATGTGACATTCTGGACAGACATCATATACGAGTCATCTATTCACTTCTGATAGCTCAGGAAGGCTGGGCGATGCTCACATCACAGCATAGCTAGGTGAACTCTGTCCTCATTAGGAAGAGAAGACTTGGGAGGATGGATGTCAAGTGGCATCGGTATGTTGTCATCAAGTGGGTAGATCGAACAATGTGTGATTTTGTCATGGGTATGATTCCGGAAAGTGATTTGGGGTGGGCGAGGGAAAATCCCTGCAGCTAAAGTGGACTGAAATTAGTAAACCAGTATGCAAATGGTAAATATTTAAGAGATAGCAGTACTTTAGGAATGGCTTGAGAGAAAGACTTCTACACAGACGTATTCTATGCTGGTTGTAAGGGCTAGTTAAAACGGTGTTTAGAGTAGTGGACTGAGAATCTCTTCTTCCTTTTAAAATTTTTCAGATCTTACTTCATATAGTAAGACTAACCCAAGAGTGCTCTAGGGTTATTTATATTTACAAGGCAAGTCACTTAACCAAATCTAACCATTTATGGGTTTATTTAACTAATTGGCTTACTTATCTTTGCAAGATCCAATTTATCTTGCCATAGCATAACTTATTTTTGTCGTGGCAATCCCTAGGGGTCGAGAATAATGGTCTTTGCTTCAGTATCTGTGAACTTTGCTGGTCCACAGAACAAAATCGCCTGTTTGTGTTTGCTAAAAATATACTTGATGATGCACTCCTAAAAGCAAATAGTTACCTCCATCGACAAGGAAACCAAGCTACTTGGAGATGAGATGGATCTGTACCTTCTTCATCCTCCTTCACAGCTATTGATTTAGGAGTGACTTCGTCCTCTTGGTCTGCCGCTCAGGCCTTCAAGGTTGGATCATTGTAATACTGAACCCTCTTTCTTGACCTTGCTGCCATGAGTGACCCTACTATAAGCTAATGCTCCCGGTGACATTATTCCAGAAATCAAGGTTCACACAAGCATGTTCACATTAAGACATCAAGGTGATATGCTGTCCATACGTGAGAGAAACTAATAGAAAGTTAGAAACGGATAGATAGCAAACATTAGATTAGAAAGGGATAGATAGAAAATTAAGAAAAATAAAGAATAGAAAAGGTAAGAAAAGGAAGGACATACAAGGTAAGAGAAGAAACACTATCTTCCATTTTTAGTAATGTATAGCTTGATAGTGGTAAAATATGTTGCTTTCAATATGTGTATAGGACAAAACTGAAGCAGAACATCTTGTTACATTAGTTTAGGTGATGTGATCGGTTTTATGTCAGGTACTCCCTTTTCTGCTAAGGGCTAGGGTGGTGCCTTCTTGCGAAAGATTTTGGTTTTGGTAGGTGTGATCATTACCCTGAGTGCATACCCTTACTAGCCTCATACTATGGCGGATGATATAGGTGTCCAGATGTATACCGATACTCATGAATTGAAGAAAGCTGCTCTTCTCTAACCTAAAGCTCTTCCATTATAAGAAAATAATTCTAATTTGAAGAATAGGAAACTCTGGGCATCAAGACTTAAGAAAGGCTAAAATCAAAGAGAAATTTTAACCTCGTATTAATATTCAATATGACAAAATAATTTATAAATTAATTTACAGAAGTATTTTCTTTTTCATATATCAATTACATTTCAGACTCATAATTGCCTGATATTTTGGTGAAGCTTAAGGTGGGACTGATTCCTCTTACTAAGGATGTGAACAACAATAAGGAATTCATATGCACTTCAGTTATCGCTCCTCAATTAAAGAAGATATTGGATTCATCATTGCTCTGCTGTCTCCAAGGGTGTGTAATTAAGTATGATGTTGTCAGGGACTAGAAAATGACAGCTGTTTCTCATGTTCTTCCCCCCTGTTTTTATATAATAAAGCAGATGTTAAGCTTTCATGACCGAACGAAGTGAACTCGAACTCAAATCCTCAGGAATGGTAGAAGAGCCATTATGCCATTGTTACTGGTGATCAAAACCAGTAGACTATTACATTAATCATAACGTTTTGAAGCTCGTCAGAAGTTTTCCCATTGCTTAAACTGCCACTCATACTTGTCCAACGAGATGTCATCACTCTTTTGAATATAGAGAATGATGGATCCCATTAGACTCTATTATACCTACCATCATCACAATCTGAATTAAAGAGAGGGCATCATATATTGAATTCCATGTCTGTCTCATATCGAAGACGTTAGGAATAAGACTCCTAGAGCAGATTGCACAGCATCTCATGACCAGAGCCTCCTTAGAGTATGAAGATATTTATTGTGATATTGTGCAAGAGACAACTCCTGTCATCTCAATAGACTAACAGATTACATCTCAAAATGAGAGAAAACAAACCCTATCTTACGAGAGTGGAATAAAAAAGTAAATTGTTCCTTTACCTTAATATTAGCAAGCTTTCAAATTAGAGTTAATTCGTAAATTTTATATTGTTATCCTTAGATTAAGAAATAATGAAATGAACCCTTACTTTCCTCAATGTTCGATTAGCTTAAATGAAGGGTCACGGCTCTTCCTAATCATTTTGTTGCTTGACGACACGCACGAAGTACCAAAGTCGTATTTCATCTTCACCCAAACAAGGTAAAGACGTCATAGATGAATTATTTATTTATTTATATATTTATTTATTTATTTATTATTATTATTATTATTATTATTATTATTATTATTATTATTATTATTATTATTATTATTATTATTATTATTATTATTATTATTATTATTATTATTATTATTATTATTATTATTATTCCCTGCGTGTCGTAAGAGGCGACTAAAAGTGGACGGGGCGAGGGGACTGGAAATCCCCCCCCCTTCTATTAACCTCCTGTGAGACGTCAAAGAAGAGGAGTAGAGGGGAGAGGGACTTCTCCCCAAACTCTAGTTTTGGAGTGTCTAAATGTGCGTGGTTGTAGCATGATAGAGAGCAAAGGATGTGAGATTGGATATATGTTTGGTAAGAGGAGGATGGATGTATTGGCATTGTGTGAGACGAAGATGAAAATGAAAGGAAAAGGAGAAGTGGCATTTGGTGGGGTGACAGGTAGGGTGTTTGGGATTGAAAGGGGGAGAGCGAGAGAAGGTGTGGCATTATTGCTGAGTGAATGGATGGTAAATAAGGTAGGGGAATGGAAAGAAGTGTCATCTAGGCTGATGTGGGTGAGGGTTAGTATGGGTAGGGAATGTTGGGCTATTGTTAGTGCGTATGGGCCAGGATGTGAGAGAAGTGAGGAAGAGCGGGATGAATTCTGGAATGAGTTAACTAGGTGTGTGGATGGTCTGAGTAGAAGGAACTATGTAGTTGTGTTGGGTGACTTGAATGCAAGAGTTGGTGATGGAGGGGTAGAAGGCATTTTAGAAAAGTATGGGGTACCAGGTGGGAATGAGAGTGGCGAGAGACTGTTATATATGTGTGTGGAGTAAGAGTTGGTGATAGGTAAAAGTTTTTTCAAGAAGAAATTAATAAATTAGTATACATGGATGAGAGTGGCAAATGGAAGAGTGAAAGAAAGAGCATTGATGGATTATGTGTTGGTAGCAAAGAGAATGATTGGTAGAGTGAAAGATGTGCATGCACTTAGGGGTGTGGCTGCTGGGATGGCTGATCATTTTTGATTGAAGCAAAAGTGGTAATAGCAAAAGAGTGGGGAGATAGAGTGGGGGGATGTAAAAGGGAAGTGATAAAGGTGGAAGAGTTGAAAAGGCCTGAGAAGGGACAGGAAATATCAGGACAGGTTGAAAGTGGCATATGACAGGGTGAAAGAAAGAGAAGTTGGGGAGTTAAAGGAGGAATGGGGGTTGATGAAAGGTTTTGTGGGACATGCAAGTGATGTGTGTGGAAAGAGGTTTGTTGGAGGTGGCATGAGGAAGGGCAGCGAGTGGTGGAATGAAGGGGTGGAAATGAAGGTGGAAGAGAAACAGAGGGCTTTTGGGGAATGCCTGCAGTGTAACAGTAGGGAGAAGTATGAAAGATACAGGGAGAAAAATGTGGAAACCAAGTGGAAGGTAGAGGAAGAGAAGAGGTTGGCAAATGTTAGGTGGGGACAGGAATTTAGTAGGTCATATGAGGAGAATAAAAAGAAGTTTTGGGAAGAAGTGAAGAGAGTATGGAAGGGTGGGTCAAGGATGGAAGAGACAGTGAAAGATGCAAATGGACAGATGTTAAGAGGGAACGATGCAAGGAAAAGATGAGCAGAATATTCCGAGTGCTTGCTGAGTGTTGGGGAAGATAGAGAGGCAGCTATAGTGGCAGTGGGGGGTGTTCAACTGCCAGTAATGGGAGATGAAAATGAAAGAGAGATTACAAGAGAGGAGGTGAAAAGGGCATTAGATGAAACAAAAGCAGGTAAAGCACCTGGAATGGATGGTGTGAGAGCGGAGATGTTGAAAGAAGAGGGTGTGACTGCATTGGAATGGTTAGTGAGAGTGTTTAATATATGCTTTATGTTGTCAATGGTGCCAGCAGAATGGGTGATTGCTTGTATAGTGCCCCTGTGAAAAGGTAGGGGAGATGTGTATGAATGCAGTAATTTTAGAGGTATAAGTTTGTTGAGTGTGGTAGGAAAAGTGTATGGTAGGATACTGGTTAATGGGATTAGGGATAAGACAGAAAATGTGATCGCGGAAGTGCAGAGTGGTTTTAGGAGAGGTAGAGGTTGTACAGTTCAGATTTTTATAGTTAAGCAGTTATATGAGAAATATTTAGCAAAGGGTAAGGATGTGTATTTTGCATTTTTGGATCTGGAGAAAGCGTATGATAAAGTTGATAGAGAGGAAATGTGGAACGTTTTTAGGTTACATGGAATTGATGGTAAATTGTTGCAAGCAGTGAAGAGTTTGTATGAGGGCAGTAGAGCTTGTGTTAGGGTAGGGAATGAAGTGAGTGAGTGGTTTTCAGTGAGTGTGGGACTGAGACAGGGATGTGTGATGTCACCATGGCTGTTCAATTTGTATATTGATGGAGTCGTAAGAGAGGTGAATGAGCGAGTGCGTGGTCGAGGTTTGAGAATAGTAGATGGGGATGATAACGAGTGGGAGCTGAATTAGTTGCTGTTTGCAGATGATAATGTGGTGGTAGCAGATTCAAAGGAGAAGCTGTGTCACTTAGTGTCAGAATTTGAAGTGGTGTGTGAATGAAGGAACTTGCGAGTATATGTGGGAAAGAGTAAGGTTATGAGGTGTACAAGAAATGAGGATGGTGCTGGATTGAATGTATGTTGACTGGTGAGACACTTGAAGAAGTTGATCAGTTTAAGTGTGTGCCACAGAGTAAGTGAAGGATGTACAGTGTGGGGTGCGTTGAAAGGAGTGATGAAAAATAGAGGGTTGAAAATAAATGTTAAGAAAGTTTTATATGAGAAAGTGGTTGTGCCAGCTGTGATGTATGGATCAGAGTTATGGGGTATGAAAATAAGTGAGAGACGGAAACTAAATGTGTTTGAGATGAAATGCCTGAGGAGTATGATTGGTGTATCTCGGTTAGATAGGGTTAGGAATGAAGTTGTGAGAGCAAGTTCAGGTGTGAGGAGAGAATTTGCAACCAGAGTAGATATGAATGTTCTGAGATGGTTTGGCCATGTGGAGAGGATGGATGATGAAAGACTTCTTATTTTAAGAGTGTGACACCGGGACAGGCAGAAACTGCGCTCATCAATAAAAGCCTGGACACGAGAAAATACCAAGACGAAGGCAAAGAAAAAGGTTAAGGGCGAGGTAGAGATGAGGTAATGTCACACAAAGGAAAATGACAGACAGAAAAAAACAGTCAAAGTACAGAGGACCCAGAGATATGGAGGACTAGGCTCTGAGATGACAATAGATCTGCTTTTTGAAGGATGAAAGGTCATAAGAATTATGAAAGACAGAAGGAGGAAGAGAGTTCCAGAGTCTGGATGTAGATGGGAAGAAGCAGTCGCTGTACCTACCAATCCGCGAGCTACAAATCTCAACACAGTACCTGTGAGATGAGGATGCTTGGCAAGTGTTAT
>JAXCGZ010015366.1:35000-37500 GCA_037179515.1 Halocaridina rubra | reverse complement strand
TCAGAAAATACAGTTAACTCAAGATTAGATCTTTTGGCTGGAAGACAATGATCTAAACCCAAAGAGAGTAACCATTGCTCACGTTTACTAAATGACTTATTAGATAAATTATGAATTACATTATTAGGACATACACTGGGAGGATTATAAAATGCACCCAAACGATATAATTTATACACATGAGTAGTAGAGGTACGGTATTTGAAAGTATCCACATTTTTATGAATAAAATATAGCACATGATTTAGATCTATAAATGATAAAACACTTTTGACATCATTATAAGCTTGCATAAGATAGTCTTTTCTGCTTTCAACTTGTTTTCGTTTATATTGTAGCTCTTTTTCGAGAAGATATTGTTGCCACTCCTTGTAAAAGTCACGTTTTTCAAGCACTCTTTTATACAATTTAAAGCGCACAAATTTGGGGCACACATTATACAGAAGACACCTTTCAAGAAATATAACGTCTAGTTTTACTTTTTCCCACTTTCTCAAACAACACTCCCATTTTCTAACTTTAATCCATGCTGCTCTCCCATATCGTTGAGTAATTATATCTGATATCCGTTTGTCTCTGGGAAATCTTAGTCTTATAATAAACTGAAGGGCAAGAACGGTCCAAGCAAACATCGTAGAACATATTTAATTAATCTCCTTATAATACATCACAACACAACGTTTCAAACATCCACTGTGTTCATAATCATGTACCTATGAAAGAGTGAAAAAGAATATATACTTAAGCAGTTACTCTAAATAAACACAATTATAGTTGTAAAAAAGTAAAATATATATATACAGGACATTCACACAAGTTAATGATATTTACATATATCTAAATGTATGTAGAATTAAAAAGAAACACTTTCACACTAATAAAATTTGTTTTACAAAATTCTGAGAGGGTAACATGAGCCATCTTTGTTTAATTTAGGATTAGATTTTGAAATAAATAATGACTCTGCTATCCTGATTTCATTTTCGCTTTTTCCTCTGTATATAATTTTGAAATCATTTATACTGAAATTGCACTTACAGATATTAGAACAGTGTTCTCGAATGCTTGAGTTTACTGGAGCTGACAATGGTTTTCCAGTACGACAAGATGACCCGTGGTGTTCGTGGTATCTAACCAATACACATTTCTTAGTTGAGCCAACATATGCTAGTTGGCATTTGGGGCAGTTAAATTGATAAACTACCATCGAACAAAACGAGTCAGGTAACTTGTCCTTATGGATTACATAATTTTTAAGTTTATGGTTGTTATAAAATAAAATGAATGGTTTAATATGAGGGTAGTATCTGTAAAATATTGTAGTTAGTTGCTTTTTTAGGTAATGGTTTAAATTATCATTAAAGTATGGCAATTTTATATACATCTGCATCTTTTTAGGACCCTCTTTAACAAGTTTGGGGCAGAAAATCTTATTAAGAAAATTTCTAAGATGTTTATAAAATATGTTGGGTGGATATCCATTTGCAACAAAGAAATCAAGTAGGAAATCTATTTCATTGTGAAAATTAATATAAGTGGAAGATAATCTATATGCTCTATATAACAATGTACAAAATGAATTATGTTTAAAATTTTCGTAGCAACAGCTTATGAAATTTACGCCAAGTCCAGAAAATGATGGTTTTCTGTAAATGCTTATATCTAATTTGTTATTTTGTCTCATAATTAGCATATCTAGAAACGAGATTTTATTATCATTCTCAACCTCCATTGTAAACTTTATTTTATTATGTTTGTCGTTCATATAGTTAAAAAACTTTTGGGCATGTTCTTGTTTTCTAAAGATCACAAACGTATCATCAACGTATCTTTTATAAAAAGTAGGTTTGAACTCTTCAGGACAATCATTTAACCAGGATGTTTCATGAAAACATAAAAATATGTTGGATAATGTAGCAGATAATGGACATCCCATTGCCAATCCGTTAGTTTGTTTGTAGTAATTGTCGTTGAACAAGAAATATGAGTCTCCCACGGCTAAATTCAGCATTTTCTTGAACAACGAACGGTCCATGCCCCGAAAACTATTGTCGTTCTCATACATCAGATTGGTAGCGACGTCTACAGCTTCACTAACAGGTACATTAGTGTAGAGAGACGTGATGTCAAGGCTAACAATGAATGCATTGTCATCTAATCTTAAGTCTTTTACGTCATTGAAAAATTCAAATGAATTCGACAATGAGTAATTGTTCACAGTGAGATGTTCTAGATGAGGTACGAGAAATTTTGAATCTGATGTATGAGAACGACAATAGTTTTCGGGGCATGGACCGTTCGTTGTTCAAGAAAATGCTGAATTTAGCCGTGGGAGACTCATATTTCTTGTTCAACGACAATTACTACAAACAAACTAACGGATTGGCAATGGGATGTCCATTATCTGCTACATTATCCAACATATTTTTATGTTTTCATGAAACATCCTGGTTAAATGATTGTCCTGAAGAGTTCAAACCTACTTTTTATAAAAGATACG
>JAXCGZ010015366.1:27500-30000 GCA_037179515.1 Halocaridina rubra | reverse complement strand
TATTATTATTATTATTATTATTATTATTATTATTATTATTATTATTATTATTATTATTATTAGTAGTAGTAGTAGTAGTAGTAGTATAATTTTTATTATTATTATTATTATTATTATTATTGTTATTATTATTATTATTATTATTATTATTATTATTATTATTATTATTATTATTATTATTATTATCATTATTATTATTTTTATCATTATTATTATTATTATTATTATTATTATTATTATTATTATTATTATTATTATTATTATTATTATTATTATTATTATTATTATTATTATTATAATCATTATTGTTATTATTATTGTTTCAATAATAGTTACAGTTGCTAATGCTTAATATAGAAAAAAAATGACATTTATCCTTCAATATGAATAATAGAGATAGAGAGAAAAATATAAGTGAAGAAATGGGAAATGGAAATGCTTCCCACGAATGTTACAAGTTTCTCCAAGCATCTCTATGAATGCCCTTTTGTTGTCTAAACGCTATCACTTTGTAAAGTCAGTACTGTAATTACTGTATTTACACATGGAATATTGATATTTCACACATCACTATAGTGAAAGTCTTTTAAGGTACAGGTATTTTCTTTTTACATGAAACTCAATACAAAAATAATTATATAGTGCCTTGAATGGTGCTTATGTCTAGTCTAAAATCACCAGCGTTAAGGGGGGTTTACACGGTCAAGCGGTTCGTCGAACGCGATTCGACAGATAAGTGTTTGAAGTGATGTTCAAACGTGTGAACGGGGTATTTGGTTGTCGAACACGTTCGACAAACGTGTTCGACAACCAAATACCCCGTTCACACGTTCGAACATCACTTCAAACACTTGTCTGTCGAATCGCGTTCGATGAACCGTTTGACCGTATAAACCCCCCATTAGAGGCAAACTGAAAACTATCCGGAACATTCCTCGATTCTGAAGTAGTGTCATCTTCACGGTTCTGTTTTCTTTTGCAAAATCTCATCCTTAGTTTGACGTGAGTTTTCTTTGAAGAAATTTTCCTATTTTCTCTTTTATTGCTTTCTACTGACGTAAACTATAAAAAAGGGAAATCCTATCCATGATAAAAAAAAAATACATCATGAAATATAACCTTCCTTCTTTACGTGGAGGTTACATATTCCAAATGTTAATTTCTTTTGAAGGATTTTGGCAGGACGGGTAACATTTCTCTTACTTAAGCCATATCTCTTTGATATGCAGTTACACTACCGCCCCACATGATAAGGATTGTCACCGAACCTTCTGAATCGACTTAAAGGGGGGCTTATACGGTCAAACGGTTCGTCGAACGCAGATCGACAGACAAGTGTTTGAAGTGATGTTCATATGTGTGAACGGGATATTTGGTTGTCGAACACGTTTGTCGAACGTGTTCGACAACCAAATACCCCGTTCACACGTTCGAACATCACTTCAGATACTTGTCTGGCGAACCGCGTTCGACGAACCGTTTGACCATGTAAACCACCCTTAAAGGGGGGTTTACACGGTCAAATGGTTCGTCGGACGCGGTTCGACAGAGAAGTGTTTGAAGTGATGTTCGGCCGTGTGAACGGGGTTTTTGGTTGTCGAACACGTTTGTCGAACGAGTTCGACATTCAAATACCCCGTTCACACGTTAGAACATCACTTCAAACACTTGTCTGTCGAACCGAGTTCGACGAACCGTTTGACCGTGTAAACCCCCCATAAGACTACGAAGTTAGAGAGTCCATTCTATTCTTACTAACTCTAATTGAATTTCATGAAGTGATCCTGTAAGAATCAGCTGATGAATCCAACTAACGTGGCGTCTCCTATCCTTCTTAAGTTCAACAGGATCTGTCAATGAGATGCCGTACAATTCAACCTTGGGGTATTGAACTCAGAACATTGTGGCTGCGAACCAAGAACCATGTCCTAATTCACAGACTTAAAAAAAAAATTAATGCCTCTCTAGGGGGCAAGCCTGACCACCAGAGTGTTGTCCCCCGAAATCCGGATCAGTGGAGAAGATTAGTGTCAGGAAGGGAATTTGGCTATAAGTTTATAATCCAAATCCGCATTAGCCTTTAAGAGGCTAGAGAGAAACAGCGACGCTTCATGAACAAATTATAAAATATTTCTCTCCACGATGGTTATCGCACTTCCAGAAATATGCCAGAGCTTCCATAATTTGCCTTAGCAAATTTGTCATATACAAAGACTAAAGCAAATAAGGAAAAAGTCATAAAACCACAAAAGTCTTAACAAAACAATAAAAAGACCAAAACAATAAGCCAAAACCTTCCTACCAAATCTTTTTTCTAAAATGTGTGTCTAGAATTACAAAATGCTGAGACGAAATTCTTCAGACCTATTTGTCCCTTAGCTTAACAATATCCCAAGAACAAGTGCCAACCACTGACATAATAACAACGGACGCTGTCATTCCTGGTGAGAATTTAACAGAGGTACAACATAATAATTCTTCCTTTGTTCCAGAGAAGAAC
>JAXCGZ010015366.1:7500-25000 GCA_037179515.1 Halocaridina rubra | reverse complement strand
TAATAATAATAATAATAATAATAATAATAATAATAATAATAATAATAATAATAATAATAATAATAATAATAATTCTATCTATCTACCTTGGCTCTTTCCCCTTTTAATTGGGGGGTAGCCGACATAAAAAAAAAGAAAACAATAAAGGGAATACTTTGCTCTATGGGCAATGACGAGGGAGCTAGCGACCGTTCAGATGGCACTGCTGACGTGCCACAGCGTATCCTCCCGGCTCTTCCACTACCTGTGTTGCTTCACAACTGCCAACTCCCCTACTGCCCCTACCACAGGGCTACCTCTGTAAGATGCGCCCTGTGGTAGCAACAAATGCCCATCAGAGCTGCGTCACAATCACTCTCCACTCATTCATATTTCTAGCACGCTCACTGGCTTTCCTCACATCCATCCTCCTATCATTCAGGGCTCTCCTTACTCCATCCATCCATCCAAACCTAGGCCTCCCTCTTGCATTTCTCCCAACAACGCTCGCACTCATCACCTTTTTCAGCAGTCTTTCATCATCCATCCTTTCCACATGGCCAAACCATCTCAAAACATGCATATCTACTCTGGTTGCAGTTTCTCTCCTCACACCCGTTCTTGCACTCACCACTTCATTCCTAGCCCTATCCAACCGAGATACACCATTCATATTCCTTAGGCATTTCATCTCAAACACGTTTGGTTTCCGTCTCTCACTTACTTTCATGCCACATAACTCTGATCCATGCATCACAGTTGGCACAACCACTTCACATACAAAACTTTCTTAGCATTCATTTCCAACCCTCTATTCTTCATCACTACTCTCCACCCAACACTTTACATCCTTCATTCACTCTGTGACACATCTGTTTCCACGCCTCCATATATAGCTATAACCAAGCCTAAATACTTAAACTGATCAACTTCCTCAAGTATCTCTCCATTCAACATAACATTCAATTCAGCACCATCCTCCTTTCTTGTATACCTCATAACCTTACTCTTTCCCACATTCACTCGCAACTTCCTTCTCTCAAACGCCATTCCAAATTCTGACACTAACTGACACAGCTTCTCCTCTGAATCTGCCACCACCACAGTATCATCTGTAAACAGCAACTGATTCAGCTCCCACTCGTTATCATCCCCATCTACCATTCTCAAACCTCGACCACGCACTTGCTCATTCACCTCTCTTATGACTCCATCAATATACAAATTGAACAGCCATGGTGACATCACACATCCCTGTCTCAGTCCCAAACTCACTGGACACCACTCACTCACTTCATTCCCTACCCTAACACAAGCTCTACTGCCCTCATACAAGCTCTTCACTGCATGCAACAATTTACCATTAATTCCATATAACCTCAAAACACTCCACATTGCCTCTTTATCAACTCTATCATACGCTTTCTCCAGATCCAAAAATGCAAAATACACATCCTTGCCCTTTGCTAAATATTTCTCACATAACTGCCTAACTATAAAAATCTGATCTATACAACCTCTACCTCTCCTAAAACCACTCTGAAGTTCCGCGATCACATTTTCTGTCTTATTCCTAATCCTATTAGCCAGTATCCTACCATACACTTCTCCTAGCACACTCAACAAACTTATACCCCTAAAATTACTGCATTCATACACATCTTCCTTACCTTTGTATAAGGGCAGTATACAAGCAATCACCCATTCAACTGGCAGCATTGACAACATAAAGCATATATTAAACACTCTCACAAACCATTCCAATGCAGTCACACACCCTTTTTTCAACATCTCTGCTCTCACACCATCCATTCTAGGTGCTTTACCTTCTTTCACTTCATACAATGCCCTTTTCACCTCCTCTCTTGTAAGCTCTCTTTCATTTTCATCTCCCATTACTGGCACTTGAACACCCCCCACTGCCACTATAGCTGCCTCCCTATCTTCCTCAACATTCAGCAAGCACTCAAAATATTCTGCCCATCTTTTCCTTGCATTGTTCCCTCTTAACATCTGTCCATTCACATCCTTCACTGTCTCTTCCATCCTCGATCCACCCTTCCTTACTCTCTTCACTTCTCTCCAATACTTCATTTTATTCTCCTTATATGACGTATTAAAATCCTGTCCTCACTAATATTTACTAACCTCTTCTCTTCCTCTGCCTTCTGATTGGCTTCCACAGTTTTCTCCCTATATCTTTCATACTTCTCCCTACTGTAATACTCAGCTATTCCTCAAAAGCCCCCTTTTTCTCTTACACCTTCAATTTCACCCCTTTATTCCACCACTCGCTACTCCTCCTCATGCCACCTCCAACAAACCTCTTTCCACACACATCACTTGCATGTCCCACAAAACATTATTTCATCAACCCACATTCCTCCTCTAACTCCCTAACTTCTCTTTCTTTCACCCAGTCATATGCCACTTTCAACCTGTCCTGATATTCCTGTCTCTCTCTGGCTTTTTCAACTCTTCCACCTTCACCATTTCCCTTCTACATCCACCCACTCTATTCCCCCACTCTTTTGCTACTACCACTTTTGCTTCAACCAAAAAATGAGCAGACATCCCAGCAACCACATCCCTTAATGCATGCACATCTTTCACTCTACCAGTCATGCTCTTTGCTACCAACACATAATCCATCAATGCTCTTTCTTTCACTCTTCCATTTGCCACACTCATCCATTTATACTTATTTATTAATTTCTTCTTGAAAAAAACTATTACCTATCACCAACTCTTGCTCCACACACATAATAATAATAATAGTAATGCTAATAATAATAATAATAATAATAATAATAATAATAATAATAATAATAATAATAATAATAATAATAATAATAATAATAATAATAATAATAATAATAATAATAAGAAATATAATAATTATAATAGTAAGGTCATACACTCAGAGTAATGATTACATCTGCCAAAACAAGTCCTTCGCAAGAAGGCAACCGTCCTAGCCCTTAGTAGAAAAGGGAGCTCATGACGTAAAACAACCGAGTAATAATAATAATAATAATAATAATAATAATAATAATAATAATAATAATAATAATAATAATAATAAAAATAATAATAATAACAATAATAATAATAATAATAATAATAATAATAATAATAATAATAATAATAATAATAATAATAATAATAATAATAATAATAATAATAATAATAATAATAATAATAATAATAGTAAGGGCATACACTCAGTGTAATGATTATATCTGCCAAAACAAGTCCTTCGCAAGAAGGCAACCGTCCTAGCCCTTAGTAGAAAAGGGAGTTCGTGTCGTAAAAAAACCGAATAATAATAATTATATAAATAATAATAATAATAATAATAATTATAATAATAATATAATAATAATAATAATAATAATAATAATAATAATAATAATAATAATAATAATAATAATAATAATAATAATAATAATAATAATAATAATAATAATAATAATAATGATAATAATAATAATAATAATAATAATAATAATATCACATGCTGTTTATTGGTTTATATTGACACATGTGAAACTATTCATACGATCTTAAACCGAACACTGGAACTCTAACTTCAGAGAAGGTCTTAACCGTCATGCCACAAGGTAACCTACTTGTATGACAGAACTCCATTCTCATATCACTGATATGGATAATTTATGCAATATAAGATCTTCCTTTCTAACTCCAGCTGTGTAGGAATGATTTCAATCTATTCCATTTCCCTAACTGCAAAAATCTTTTTTATGGGAGAAAATGTAATATTACCTTAAAAACATATATTATAATTCTTGACTTATCCCAATCCCTACCATGATAGTATTATTTTTTATACAGTATATAGCAGCACAGTGGTTTCTCTCTCTCTCTCTCTCTCTCTCTCTCTCTCTCTCTCTCTCTCTCTCTCTCTCTCTCTCTCTCTCTCTCTCTCTCTCTCTCTCTCTCTCTCTCTCTCTCTCTCTCTCCCACACTCGCACACACACAGACAAAAACACATATGCACGGACACAAAAACTCGCTCACAATGAGAGACGAAGGGGTATTCTAATACATATAAACTAGTTTTTTTTCTTCACAGCTTTCACACACACAAACAGACACACATACACACACAGCCACGCCATTCGACTTACCCCTTACATATGTCTGGAAAAGTAATATACTGTTCACTTAATTTTATAGTGATAGAATATTAGAAAAGATATTTTTTTCCATTCTCGAATTCAGTATCGTGTAGATATTTTTTCCATCGTAAATCGCCTAGAGTAGAAGAAGAAATGATTGATCTTGCTGGTTTAGCAGGGATTACCACCCGGCGGATGTCAATGCTCTTTCTTTGCTTATCCCTAAGTGGCTGTAGTCAAAAGAATCTCTACGAACCACTTTGAGAGTTGAACTTGGAATTTCCATAATGTAAGGTATTAAAATCCACTGAATTGATGCATGGGGAGTGGTCTGTACTTTAGAAAAAGTTACTTGTGCTTTTACAATCTATCTTAACCTTGCTTATTTCTTGTTTTATTTGTATTTATGTTATGTCTCTGTAAGGAAATATCCTCCTCTACAGAGTTATTTTAGTGGCACTCTAAGTATATCTCATTTCAAGATGTCAATAGAGCTTATATGTACTTTGTAATGGATACGTGTGCATTCATTTAACACCCTTGAGGAAGAGATCAGGTGTTGAAAGAAAGCTGTCGGAAAATTTAGTTCAAAGAGTATTGAGATGGTTTTAACACATGGGAAGAATGCGTGATGAACGACCCACAAAGAGAGTGTAGAGTGTAGAAGTAACTGGAGTAAGGCCAATAGGATGAATAAAAATGAGACAGAGGGGCAGGTGAAAAAAAAAGTGAATGTTTGTACTATATATGTATGCAAATGATCCACTGGGGCCTGTAAATTATTTTTTTTTTTAGATACATGTTTTGCAAAGGATAGAGAAATTATAGCAATACATATAAATTCTATTACAGACGTAGCATATGTTTTCATAGGAAATATTACGATGGTTTTCTGTCTTAGAAACAAAGACATTTTCAGAAATACTTACATGACGTTTTTGAGGCTTAAACTTGAAAATGCAAGACCTTTCTGGAATCCATATTTAAAAGAAATATAAACAAAAGCTGGACAAAGTTCAGACATAAAGTACGAAGCTGCTGACAGAGATACATAATCTCAATTACAAGGAAAGGCTAGAGGTAGGCTTGTCGTCACTCGGAGCTAGAATTAAGAGGGGGAATATGGTAACGGTTTACAATTCCTCCATGACTCTGACAGAGTGGATAACAAACAAACTTTATTTCCATTTCAATACAATGGGTATTCGTCAGCCAGGGCAAGCCCCAACCCCCCACTGTGGTGTCCAACCACAGCAGTTCCTGCCAGTAAACAGCTTAAACTCTCGGTCTTGGACGGGAAGCGATCTTTCGACCTCGTGAATGCGAAGCGAGCGCGTTACCACTGTACTAGCCGATAGGGAAAAGATACTTTGATAATGTGGCTCTAGACCTAGAGGTAATGGTTTGAAACTACTTAAGAAAAATATTTTGCAATATGTAAGGGAATATTTTCTTTAATAATAGAATGATTGCTAATTGGAATCTGTAAGCAAGGAAAAGTAAAATTCTAAATGCATTCGTAGTTCGAAGGAATATGAAAAATGAACCCGACCAAGAAACATGGAGTTGCTAGCCTAGGGCTCTTTCCCATAGAGACCGTTAGGTAAATACAAATATATAAATAAACACAATGCAATAATGAGATTGAAAACCTTAAAAGTCAAGAATGATATATGTATATTTGTATATGTGTGAGTGAGAATGTACATGTACGTGTTTGTTAAAAACAACCCCAATAAATCAGTTCGATACACAGCCTATTCCTTTACATTTTTTCCTCTAATGTTCTAAATTGCTTTACAGTTTAGCAATTTCCCCCTTTCCTTGTAGCAGAGCCATTTCACAATAATTATGTGTCGTAGGCTCGAATCCCAGGTAGGGTTAAAATATGTTTCATGTTTTCACGTATGTTAATGTATTTATTTGATCATTATTGATGTCTATATAGCCTGGGTTTTGAATTAATTGTGAAAATGAAGCCACAAGTGAGGTTTGGAAGAAGGTATAAAATGAACAAAATGTATACGGAAGAATGCATGATTCTCTAGCTTAACAGTTAGTTGACATGTTAGCTTCTTATTTTAAGGGGGGTTTACACGGTCAAACGGTTCGTCGAACGCGGTTCGACAGACCAGTGTTTGAAGGGATGTTCGAACGTGTGAACGGGGTATTTGGTTGTCGAACACGTTCGACAAAAGTGTTCGACAACCAAATACCCCGTTCACACGTTGGAACATCACTTCAAACACTTGTCTGTCGAACCGCGTTCGACGAACCGTTTGGCCGTGTAAAACCCTTTTAAACCTTCAGTGTTGTGGTTGGTAAAACCTTGGCACTCTAATTAAGTGTCTTTTGTTCGAGGCCTGTCCATTGGCAAAACATATTTAATTTTTACATATGCTAATGTTAATAATTTTGTTTATGCTTATGTAGCATGGAAATAGAATCAAACGCGAAAACAAAGCCATAAGTGAGGTGGGAGGAAGCTGAAATATGAAAAAAAAAATTAATCTAATAAATGCGTTCATTCTCTAGCTTAACAGTTAGTTGAGAGGTTAGCTTCTACCTAAAGACTCTTTTGTGGTGTATTTGGTAGCTCCTTGGCACAGTTATTATATGGCTTAGATTCGAATCCTGGCCAGGAGCACAATATGTTTTATGTTTTAACAGAGGTCAATGTGTTTATTTGATCATTGTTGATGCCTATATAGCATGGGACTTGAATTAATTGCGGAAATGAAGGTGTAAAATGAACAAAAATTATTCTGATGAGGCGTTCATTCCCAAGGTTGATAGTAAGTTGTGATTTTTGCTTCTTCTTTTAGACCATCAGTGGTGTAGTTGGTTGCTCCTTGGCAAAATAATTATGTGTCTTAGGCTAAAACCAAGTCCATCAAAATGCACTTCATATTTTTTCTTATATATACGTAAGTAAGTAATAGGATAGGATAGGACAGGTGGGGGAAAAGTAGTGACGGCATCGAGTGAACTCTCTTAGCCCTATTCAGGGTGTCATCACTGGTGAGAGGGGGTAAAGGATGGGAAGGATTGGAGGGATAAGCACGAAATTTAAGGAAGTAAGAGATGAAAAGAGAGGGGCAAACCCTCGTGCTAAGTTTTTGTTAGATATAGTTATACTTGCCCACTATGACTTATAGTTTTAATTTATTAATGATGAGGAGGTATTGGAGAATTTATTTTATTGACTATAAATAGGATCTGGTGGATTTCCTGATAAAACTGGAGAGATTCTTTTCCACCAGGGATGGTCATTAAGAAATTCGTATTCTTCAGTATTTAAAGCATTAGTTTCTTGAAGAAATTCTTCAAAGTCGATTTCCATTTTACTCCAGGTTCTAGATGCTAATTTAAAAATATAAGTATTAATAGGTTCGACTTTGAGGTTCTTGTGAATTTCTTCCATTCTCTCTATATATGGTGGAGTTTCAGAGAGAATACTTCTTAAATTTCTATTTTGGATAGCTTGGAGACTTAAAAGGTTATGTTTTGATAAGATGCAAGTTGGAATTGGGGGGTATATTAATACAGGTCTTACCAAAGTTTTATATAGGGTGACTTTATTTTTAGTTTTGAGTAGGTTAAATCTTCGTAGCTTTGTGGTAAGAAGTCTACTTTGAAGTATTCTATCTTTTACATGAAGTTTCATTCCTGTTCTATTAATTGTGAAGCCCAAGGTTTTCAGACTGTTGGAGAAATTTATTCTATTGTTATTAATTATTACATCTAATGGTTTAAGAGCAGAAATAGATAAAAGTTGGAATTTGTCAATATTAGTCTTAATTTTCCATTTTTTCTCGTATTCATTTATTCTAAGTATTTCCCTCTGAGTTTTAAATGCTAGAAATCTTTTACTATAATCTGGAATTACTTGAGTGATGTCATCTGCAAATATAATGGTTGAACAACCTATACCTGGTTTGGGTATATCTCTTGTGAATATAGCATAGAGAAGTGGACTCAGATTTGATCCTTGGGGGACACCTGCTTTAAGTTCAAATTGGGTACCTAGATGTTCATTAATTTTAATAATTGACTTTCTGTTAGATATGAAGTCTGATAAAATTTTAGTTATTAATGGGGGTAACTGGAGTTCTATGATTTTATATCTGAGTCCATCTCTCCATACTTTGTCAAAAGCAGAGGAAACATCCCTGCTCAAGACATTGCACTTTTGTTTAAACTTTTGCGAGATGGCTATTTTTTCATATAAGTATGTGAGTGCAGTATGAGTACCTCTACCTCTTCGAAACCCGTGCTGGTTAGGGGGAAAACAATCATTTAATTCTAAATAATTATATACTCTAGAATGAAGTATTTTTTCAAATATTTTCCCAGGGACTTCCAAGAGAGATATAGGACGATAATTACTAGCTGAGGTGGTGCTTTTTCCAGGTTTAGGTATAAAAATCGTTATTGACAATTTAAATTTAGATGGGAAATAACCTATGGATAAACAAGAGTTAAAAATGTCTAATAATTCCTGAATAGCAATATTAGGCAAGTGAGATAATATAAGTTTATTAATGCCTGAATGTCCGGGGGCTTTATTTTTCATTTTTTTAATAATATTTATAATGTCAGCTAAAGTAATAGGAGCTAATAAATCATCTCCTGGTGTTAATCTATGTAAGTCTACGTTAAAAAATGAAGTGATTAAATTTACGTTTTCTTTCAAAAAGTTACAAATAGTTCTTTCGTTTTCTAAATCATAGTTTTGATTTTCTTCAGCACTAATATTAAATACAGGTTCCCAGGTCTTTCTGAATTTTTCTTCTTTTTCTTTACTGGTGAAAAGTTTATTATTATTGTTATTATTGTCTATAAGATATGGTGTTGTTTCTTTACTGTTACCCATTAAGTTTTTGATGTTATTCCAAAAGTTTTTAGGATCTTTAGAATTACTTTGAAGTTTCATTTGATCATTGTTGCTGCTTATATTGCACAGGATATGAATTAAATGCGATACTGAAGCCAGAAGCTTTAAAGTGAACAAAAATTATTCAGAAACTACTTTCATTTCCTAGCTTAATAATTAGTTCATAGGTTAGCTTCTTCTTTTAGAGCCTGAGTTGTGTAGTTGGTAGCGCCTTTTATTAGTAATTATGTGTCTTAGGTTCGAGTCCAGTTGAGGGACAAATATATTTTCATGTTTTCACGTATGTTAATGTGCTTATTTGATAATTGTTGGTGCCTATGTAGCACGGAATTTGAATTAACTTCGAAAATAAAGTGTAAAGTGAACAAAAAGTGTTAAGATAAATACATTCATTCCCTAGTTTAGCGGTTAGTTGAGAGGATAGCTTCTTCTTTTAAGCTTTCAGCTGTGAAGTTGTTAGCATCTTGGCACAGTAATCATGTGTCTCAGGTTCGAATCCCTGCCAGGGGCAAAAATGTTTCATGTGTTCACATATGCTAACTGTTGTTGTCCATATAGCGTGGAATTTGAATTAAATGAGAAAATGAAGCCATAATGCGGTAACGCGCTGGCTTCGCATTCACAAAGACGGCAGATAGGTTCCCTTCCAAGGCCGAGAGCTTAAGCTGTTTACTGAAGGGTTACTGTTGTGGCTGGTCACAACAGTGGGTGGTTGGATCTTGCCCCGGCTGACATTCTGTGGAGCATCTTAGATGGATATCGGAGCTGAAACCCGGCAACCTTTACCTTGATCTTTACTTAGAGGTGTCTCCTAGATTTGTAACAGAATACCCATTGTATAATGGAAATAAAGGTTTATTATTATTATTATTATTATTATTATTATTATTATTATTATTATTATTATTATTATTATTATTATTATTATTATTATTATCATTATTATTATTATTATTATTATTATTATTATTATTATTATTATTATTATTATTATTATTATTATTATTATTATTATTATTATTATTATTATTATTATTATTATTATTATTATTATCATTATTATTATTCAGAAAAATGCATTCATTCCATAGCTTAACATCTAGCTCATTCTATGTTACCAGTAGTGTTCCACGGGGCTCTGTTCTATCACCTACTCTTTGCCTTCTCTTCATCAATAATCTTCTACAATACCCATCATCCTCTCTTCTTCACGCCTTTGCTAATGATTGTACCCTTCACTTTTCCTCTGCCTTTTCTTCACAGCCTTCATCTGCTACTCGTAATCAGTCTGGTATCACTCTTTATTCAACTCTCATCTCCGATTTGCAGAGGGTATCTGAGTGGGGCACTCAAAATTTTGTTAAATTTAATGCCTCCAAGACGCATTTCTGGTTATTTCTTTATCTTTTTCTCCTCCTGATAGCCCTGTTGTCATCAAAACTAGCAAAAGTTACCCTCTTAACTCTGTCAACTTTGTCTTGGAGGAATCACATTATCCAAATCCTTAAATCTGCATCAAAAAATTGGAGGTTCTGTTTCGTTTTCGTCATTATTTTTCCTCTTTACAGTTATTTAAAATCAATAAAGGTCTTTTCCGTCCCTGCTTAGAATACTTATGACATATCTGGGGTGCTTCTTTTTATACTTATCTTCTTGATTAGAGTAAATCTACTGCAATTAGACTCATAAATGATCCTTCTCTTACATCTAATCTGGATTCTCTCTCTCTCTTCACCATAAGGTATAATCCCTTTCTCTTTCCTATTGCTACTACTTCCAACACTGCTCTGATGAGTTGGCAAGTTGCATCCCTCTTCCACTGCCGAGGCGACGTAACACCCGCTAAAGGGCATTGTCTTATAGGCACGGTGTGGAGATTTGTAGGTCGCGGATTGGTCGATTCAGTAACTGCTTCTTCTTATCTACCTTCAGACTATGGAACTCTCTTCCTCCTTCTGTCTTCCAAATTCTTATAACCTATCTTCTTTCAACAGCGAATCTATCGTCATCTCAGGGCCTAACCATCCATATCTCTAGGTCCTTAGTACTTTGACTATTTTTTCAGTCTATTCTTTTCCTTTGTGTATCATTACTTCCTATCAGCATTATCCATAACCTTTTTCATTTCCTTCGTATTTATGTTTTCTCTTGACCTGGCCTTTACTGATGAGGGCAGTCTTTTTTGCCTCCCCTGGTGTCACACTCTTAAAAAAAAGTTAATTTAAAGGTTAGCCTCTTCTTTTAGACCTTCAATGGTGTAGCTTGTCGTGCCTTGGCACAGTAATTATGTGCTAGATGTTAAAACTAAGCTCAGTCCAAAATATGCATCCCGTTTTTACATATGTTAATATCTTTATTAGATAATTGTTGATGCCTGTATAGCATGGAATTTGAATTGAATTCAAAAATTAAGCCAAAAGAGAGGTTGTGAAGAAAGTGTGAGATGAGCAAAAAGTATTCAAATGAATGCGTTCATTGCCTAGCTCAGCAGTTAGTTGAGAGGTTTGCTTCTTCGTATAGACTTTGGCTTCTTGGCACAATAATTATGTGTTTTAGGTATGTATCCCGGCCAAGGGCAAAATATGTTTCATGTTTTCATATAAGTTAATGCTTCTTTGATCATTGTTGATGCCTATATAGCATTGGGTATGAATTATATGCGAAAATGAAGCCACAAGCGATGTTGGGAAGAAGTTGCAAAATGGACAATTAGTATTCAGATGAATGCATTCATACCCTAGCTTTACAGGTAGTTGAGAGGTTAACTTATTCTTTTAGACATTCAGTGGTGTGGTTGGTAGCTCCTTGGCACAGAAATGATATGTCTTAAATTCCAGTCCAGGTCAGGAGCATATATGTTAATGTGGATCACTGTCGATGCCTATAATGAAATGCAAAAATGAAACCACAAATGAGGTTGGAAAGAAGCTGTAAATGACCAAAATGTATTCATATGAATGCGTTCATTCCTTTTCTTAACAGTTGATTGAAAAGTTAGTTTCCATTTTCAAACCTTCAGTGGTGTAGTTGGTAGCGCCTTGGCACAGTGGTTATGTGTCTTAAGTTTATTTACCCGCCAATGGCAAAATATGTTTCATGTTTCTGCATATTTAAGGTGTTTATCTGATGATTGTTAATTCCTATAAAGGATGAGATTTTAATTAAATAAAAAAAAAATGAAGCCTCAAGTGAAGTTGGGAAGAAGGTGTATAATCGAAAATAATTCTGAAAACTACATTAATTCTCTCGCATAACAGTTAGTTTAGAGGTTAACTTTTAATTTAGATCTTCAGTGGTGTACTTGGTGGCACCTTGACACAGTAATTATGTGCTTAGGTTTGAATAATGGCCAGGGGTAAAATATGCTTTATGTTCTCACATCGGTTATTATGATTATTTGACCGTTGTTAATACCTATGTAGAAATGAATTTGAATTAAATATGTAAATGAAGCCACAAGTGAGGTTGGGAAGAAGGGGTAAAATGAACAAAAAACATTCAGAAAAATGCACTCATTCCCTTGCTTAATAGCTAGTTGAGAGCTGAGGTTTTTTTCTAGGCCATATGTGATTTAGGCTCGAATCCCAGCCAGGGGGTAAACTATAGTTAATGTTTTCACATATGTTAATGTGTTAGTTCGATCATTGTTGAAGTCGATATAGCATGGGTTTTGAATTAATTGTGAAAATGAAGCCACAAGGTGTAAGATGAACAAAAAGCATTCAGAAGAATGCATTGATTCTCTAGCTTAATAGCTAGTTGAGATATTAGTTTCTTCTTTTAGATCTTCAGTTGTAGTTGGTAAAACCTTGACACATTATTTACGTTTATTATGTTCGAGTTTCATGTTTTCACATATGTTAATGTTGATCATTATTGATGCTTATGTAGCATAGGATTCGAATCAAATGCAAAAAACAAACCCATAAATGATGTTGGGAGGAAGCTGTAAAATCAACAAAATGTATTCAGATGAATGCGCTCTTTCCCTCGCATTACAGTTAGTTGAGAGGTTAGCTTCTTCTTTTAGAATTTTCTCTGGTGCATTTGGTACCTCTTTGGCACAGTAATTATGTGACTTAGGTTCGAATCCTGGCCAGGAGCAATGTATATTTCATTTTCCACATATGTTAATGTGTTTATTTGATCATTGTTGGTGCCTATATAGCATGGACTTTGAATTAATTGCGGAAATGAAGCCACAAATGTGGTTCGGTAGAAGGCGTAAAATGAAAAAAAAAATTATTCTGATGAATGCGTTCATTCCCATGGTTGATAGTAAGTTGTGTTCATGTTTTTGCATATGTAAATGTGTTTATTTGATCACTGTTGATGCTTTTATTTCAGAGAATTTGAATTTAATGCGAAAATGAAGCCGCAAGTGAGGTTGGGAAGAAGCTTTAAAATGAACAAAAAGCATTCAGAAAACTGAATTCATTCCCTAGCTTAACAGTTAGTTTAGAGGATATCTTGTTCTTTTAGAGCTTGAGTGGTGTAGTTTGTAGAGCCTTTTTTCGATAGTTATGTGTCTTTGGTTCGAATCCAGTTGAGGGACAAAATATGCTTCATGTTTTCACATATGTTAATGAGTTTATTGATCATTGTTGGTGCCTATGTAGCACGGAATTTGAATTAAATTCGGAAATAACTCCTCAAGAGTGCATTAAGATGAATGCATTCATTCCCTATTGGTTAGCTTCTTCCTTTAGACTTTCAGTTGTGTGGCATCTTGGCACAGTTATTATGTGTCTCAGGTTCGAATCTCGCCCAGGGGCAAAATATGTTTCATATTTTCATATATGATGATTTATTTACATGCTCAGTGTTGATGCCTATATAACATAGTATTTGCATTAAATGTTAAAATGAAGCCACAACTGTGGATGGGAAGAAGCTTTTTAATGAACAAAGATAATTCAGAAAAATGCATTGTTTCCCTAGTAAATAGTGGAGAGGTTAGTTTGTTCTTTTAGATTTTCAGTGATGTAGGTGGTAGAGCCTTGGCACAATAATTATGTATCTTAGATTTGAATCCCGCTTGGGGCAAAATATGTTCCATATGTACATAAATATAGATATGCATACCTCTCTCTCTCTCTCTCTCTCTCTCTCTCTCTCTCTCTCTCTCTCTCTCTCTCTCTCTCTCTCTCTCTCTCTCTCTCCCCTTGACTCTATTTCAATCTATTTTGTTATATATATATATATATATATATATATATATATATATATATATATATATATATATATATATATATATATATATATATATATATATAATATATATATATATATATATATATATATATATATATATATATATATATATATATATATATATATATATATATATATATATATATATATATATTTATATATATATATATATATATATATATATATATATATATATATATATATATATATATATATATATATATATATATATATGAATCATTTTTTTACCCCGACAGGGACTCGAACCTAGGACTTATGATTACTAAGTCAAGGCGCTACCACTACACCACAGAAGGTTAAAAGGAACCCAACCTTATAGCTTTTATCTGCTATACTTAGGAATGAACGCATTCTAACTGAATGCCACTATGTTCATATTACAGATTCCCCAACCTCACTCGTGGCTTCATTTTAGCATTTAATTCAATTCCCAATCTCATTCGGGCCAGGAAATTATCAAATAAGCACATTACATATGTGAAAACATGAATCATTTTTTTACCCCGACCGGGACTCGAACCTAGGACTTATGATTACTAAGTCAAGGCGCTACCACTACACCACAGAAGGTTAAAAGGAACCCAACCTTATAGCTTATATCTGCTATACTTAGGAATGAACGCATTCTAACTGAATGCCACTATGTTCATATTACAGATTCCCCAACCTCACTCGTGGCTTCATTTTAGCATTTAATTCAATTCCCAATCTCATTCGGGCCAGGAAATTATCAAATAAGCACATTACATATGTGAAAACATGAATCATTTTTTACCCCGACCGGGACTCGAACCTAGGACTTATGATTACTAAGTCAAGGCGCTACCACTACACCACAGAAGGCTAAAAGGAACCCAACCTTATAGCTTTTATCTGCTATACTTAGGAATGAACGCATTCTAACTGAATGCCACTATGTTCATATTACAGATTCCCCAACCTCACTCGTGGCTTCATTTAAGCATTTAATTCAATTCCCAATCTCATTTGGGCCAGGAAATGATCAAATAAGCACATTACATATGTGAAAACATGAATCATTTTTTTACCCCGACCGGGACTCGAACCTAGGACTTATGATTACTAAGTCAAGGCGCTACCACTACACCACAGAAGGTTAAAAGGAACCCAACCTTATAGCTTATATCTGCTATACTTAGGAATGAACGCATTCTAACTGAATGCCACTATGTTCATATTACAGATTCCCCAACCTCACTCGTGGCTTCATTTTAGCATTTAATTCAATTCCCAATCTCATTCGGGCCAGGAAATTATCAAATAAGCACATTACATATGTGAAAACATGAATCACTTGAAAAACTTGACATAGTAATCATAAGTCCTAGGTTCGAGTCCAGGTCGGGGTAAAAAATGATTCATGTTTTCACATATGTAATGTGCTTATTTGATAATTTCCTGGCCCGAATGAGATTGGGAATTGAATTAAATGCTAAAATGAAGCCACGAGTGAGGTTGGGGAATCTGTAATATGAACACAGTGGCATTCAGTTAGAATGCGTTCATTCCTAAGTAGAGCAGATATAAGCTATAAGGTTGGGTTCCTTTTAACCTTCTGTGGTGTAGTGGTAGCGCCTTGACTTAGTAATCATAAGTCCTAGGTTCGAGTCCCGGTCGGGGTAAAAAATTATTCGTGTTTTCACATATGTAATGTGCTTATTTGATAATTTCCTGGCCCGAATGAGATTGGGAATTGAATTAAATGCTAAAATGAAGCCACGAGTGAGGTTGGGGAATCTGTAATATGAACATAGTGGCATTCAGTTAGAATGCGTTCATTCCTAAGTATAGCAGATATAAGCTATAAGGTTGGGTTCCTTTTAACCTTCTGTGGTGTAGTGGTAGCGCCTTGACTTAGTAATCATAAGTCCAAGGTTTGAGTCCCGGTCGGGGTAAAAAATGATTCATGTTTTCACATATGTAATGTGCTTATTTGATATATATATATATATATATATATATATATATATATATATATATATATATATATATATATATATATATATATATATATATATATATATATATATATATATATATATATATATATATATATATATATATATATATGCATTATCTATACATGGTTAATGGAATTAACCGAAATATTGTGCGTATATTACCCGCTGTGTTTCAAAGCAGTTTCGTTTGAAATATGTACTACTGCGCATGGAGGAAAACAGTATTTGCTTTGGTTAATGTTTTCTTTTGTTTCGTAGTAAACTCTAGAAAATTAAAAACGCCTTAGATATCTTTAATGAGATAATTTAGTTTTTTAAGTCAATCCTATTACATAATCACGAAAGCCTACTCCCTGCTCATGAAGCGACACAGCCTGACGAGTAATTATTAGTCAAGAAATCTTATAATTTATTTATGTCTTTTCCCACGTTCATGTGAAGTCGCTAAGTTTTTCGCTATATTCATCGCCACTCATTTGTTTACAAAACAAAACATTTACTAAGTTTTCACTTATATCTTGTTTGGTAAGCACATCCTCATCCATTTTGCACACCCAGTGCTGTCTCTAGAAGTCCTGATAGCTAGTACAGTGGTAACGCGCTGGCTTCGCATTCATGAGGTCGAATGATCGGTCCCCTTCCAAGACCGAGAGTTTAAGCTGTTTACTGGCAGGAACTGCTGTGGTTGGGCACCACATTGGGAGGTTGGGGCTTGTCCCGGCTGACGAATACCCATTGTATTGTAATGAAAGTAAAGGTTTATTATTATTATTATTATTATTATTATTATTATTATTATTATTATTATTATTATTATTATTATTATTATTATTATTATTATTATTATTATTATTATTATTATTATTATGATGGATAGGGTAGGCACGTTCTTTAAGTCGACTCTTGGAAGTAAGAAGTAAGGGAGTGACATTTGAGATATTATCAGTGCTGAAGTAACTTGATTCTCAAGGATGACTGCCTGCTTGACGGAGTCTTTGATGTCCCATCAAAAATGACATCAAAAGATGTCGCATCGAATCTTTTATTCAAGTGAGTCTTTGCCAATATTATTACTTCCAAGTGCTCTCTCTGATTTCATTATGTTTTTTTTTTTTTTGAAAGAGCGAGGGAAAAAGCTTCAACATCTAAATGCGTCTCTCATTAATTTAAACGTTCGAATTTATTTTTAATTACTTGAACGTTGGAGTGATTAAAATCTACATATATGGCATGGAACACAATTTTTTTGGTGTTTGATGGCATTA
>JAXCGZ010015365.1:85000-93586 GCA_037179515.1 Halocaridina rubra | reverse complement strand
TTCACGATGTAAACAAACTTTGCAACAGACGATTCGCCTTCTCACAGGAAAAAGAAGAAGATTTTTGAATTTTATCTAAATTATTAGTAATTGAAGTAATATTTCTCCTACTGAATTGGATTTAAAGAAATTACACTTATTGATGGTGCAGTAACGAGTAACTTTGCTTTAAATGAATAGACAATGGCTAAGATAGTATACAGGAGATTAAAATGTGTTGCATGCGTGGATTCTTATCCCATAGTATCTGTATATATCTTAAAATTTAAGGCAACTTACGGTAATTAAGATACTTAATTACAAAGATTACATCATTTCACAGCTCTGAAAATGCATATATTGAATTATAATTATTTGATTGTATAAAAGACTGAAGAAATAAAACTTACTTCAATTTAGCGGTTAACAGTGAGATATCCTTACGTAATATCCCCATAGAGGGGTAAAAAAGTAAAAAAAAAAAAAAAAAAAAACTGATTTCATCTTCATCTGACCTAGGTTAACCTAAATTTACCAGAACTTAACTAACCTAATCCGAACCCTCTTAAGACTGGTGTCCGAAATATACATTTATTTGGAATGTCATCAAAATTGACACACAAATTATGGTGCAAAATATGTCTGGTGACTTAAAACCAGATCATACTGTGCATAAAGCATCAGCCAAAGGATATCAAATGATTGGCCTTATAAGGCGGAACATTCCCCATATAGATTTGGACGCATGTAGATCACTATACTGTTCTTTAGCCAGACCACATCTAGAATACGCTATTCAGAATAGGTACCCTTACTACCAGAAGGACTTTACTGAACTTGAAAAAGTACAAAGACGAATGACTAAGCTGTTTCCAGAGTTGAAAGATCTTGAATATGGGACTAGATGAGAGAGACTAGGTCTCACGACTCCTGAAAAAAGAACCCAAAGAGGTAATTTAATCGAAGTGTACAAGATTCTTAGTGAAATGGAAAAGATTGACTATCACATCTTCATTGAATATAGTGATACTCAGTCTCGCTCAAACTCTCATAAGTTGCACAAACGTGGGCATTGATGGACTTTAGCCAGAGCAAATTCTCTCCGTGTGAGGGTTATCTATGAGTGGAATTCGTTGCGTGAGGATGTGGTCTATGCTCCAACTATCAGAGAATTCAAAACAAGACTAAATAGATACCTGGAGTAGAGATAGTTAAGTATAAATGAAAGTACCTTGTAATATATTTGATAATGTCACGATAATAATTTAAATTTAAGTGTATTGAAAATAGATGGAAAGCTATTAATTTTTTTTTAAATGAATGTGATACTACTTTAATTATGTTTAAGAGTATTGAAAAAACGATTTGTAAATGTGATTTATTTATGGAAAAAGAATAGAAAATGTGATTTATGGAAAGAAAAGAAAATGCTTGTGAAATAAAAGTATTTGAGTGAACTTTACATTATAATATCAATTTATTGTCAAGGCTTAAGAAATAGCCAAGAGAAGGGAGGGAGACCGACAAGAGAAGAAGTCTCCTAACCTCCTATAATGGACCAATTTCATATTGTCAGATGGCCGAAGAAATATGTTCTGCCATATACACAGAGTGACAGAGCATATATGATTTTTACCAAAAATGTGTATTAGTCCCGTAAAACTGGTGATAAAAATATTGGGTAACTGTGACTGTGGGGGAGAGGACTTCAATGGACAATTTAGATTAGAAACTTCTCCTATTTTTTCTTCTTTTTTTTCTTCACTGATTTGCAACCTATTTCTATGTTGGTTATTTGTATTGGATGGTCCAATTTGGTTGTCCTGGTTAGTGATAGTTGTGTTGTTAGGAGTAGTGGAGAAGGGCTCCATATCTTCTTCGTTGTTTTGCAACCCTTTACTGGGTTTGTTATTTGTACTGGAAAGTGTAATCAGGTTGTACTGATTAGCGCCTGTTGTTGTGTTGTTAGGAGTAGTGGAGAAGGATGCTATTGTTTCTTCACTGTTTTGCAACCTGTTATTGAATTGATTATTTGTGCTAGATGGTGTATTCATGCTGTCTTGTTGACTATCACTCTTATATGGATCTACCTCTTCCTCACTAGCACTGTCACATTCGTCTTCCAATGTACTGAAGGAATTGTGGGTAGAGACAGAAAAGCTAGTTTGCAAAACCTGAGGGTTGTTGATAGAAGGGACATCATCGTTATTTGGTGACAGCGCTGAATTGAGAGGTGGAGATGTTTCTACTAGCAGTTTCAACCTAGAATTGTCTCTTTTAAGTAGGACAATATCTGCTTCTAGCAATTCCACCTTGTACTGTAAGGCTTTCACCTCTTTAGCATCTGCTTCCAAAATTCTCACCTTATCTGCAAGACTTTCTATCATTCGCTGTAGGTCTGCTAGGTCGATTGCTTTTTCAAACTCTACAGATTATATAACCGAAGTTTGAGATTGAAAGAGTTTGTCAAGTTCTCCATTTGATGAGGTATGCTGGACACTTGAGCTAATAGCGATTATATTTGAAATTATTTCTTTCTTTTATTTACCAGCCTTTTATCAGTGCGCTTACCACTGTATTATGGAAAGATTTCCACTTCCTTTGAATGCAATAAATGACTTGTTTTGTGTAGAGTGTCTTTTCAAATTTTTTCTAATTCCCCTTTGATATCATGACGTAAATATTCGAAAATTGTATCCAAAGATGAAGTAAACAGTTCAGGAAAATATTCGTATCTACACTCGAAAGGTCACAAAGGTTAACTTTTTTCCGCTGAGGACATTCTGGTGTGAATGGGAGGGGAACTGCGGTATGGGGGGAACTGCAAGTTCACCCAAGAAGGTCCTTTTTAGGTCGGTCGTGAGAGGATGTGGTTGAAATTGGTAACACTGCGAGATACGCTCTCAACGGTTTCTGATATAAGATTATAATTAATTTGCTTTGTATCTTTTTAAACACTAAAGTTGTAATAATCACTCTGACTTAAATTTGAAGGTTTATATTAGAGTATGCTCTCGTTAATTTTGTAGCTGTGATTTTAGACTCAGTCACAAAGAAAAATAAGCACAGAAATATGTAAATACACACACACACGGCGGGCATTAGAACACACACATTCAGTATTTCATAAATTTTTCCTTGTGTTTTTCAGTGACCAAGACTTAAGTAGAAAATGTAAGCAAAATTTCCCTAAATAAGATTCTGCAGAGTATCGTGAGTAAAAAAACAATTATACTTATTGTTAATGAGACTCCAAAATATATAAGGAAAAATTCGAGAACACTTTTAAGAGGGGAAAGAGAAGAAGCTGTTCTGTTCTGCCTTGAAGGAAGTTTAGAAGAGTTGCCAGAGGTGAAGCCATCACATCACATTACCTAATTTTTTGTGTAAATTGGGGAGAGCTCTTACAGCCGTTTACCTGATCCTGTGGTTCCATATATTGTTAAAACCAATATCCTTCTCATTATATTAACTTGATAGTTAGTTTGATACACGAAATAATTGAATAATTAATTAAATACTAAAAATACATCTGTCAACAGTACTGAGTTAAGTTGCCAAGTAGCACAGCAGTCTTATTTTTTTCCCCATTTTTTCTTTTAGCTTTCTCTTTTATTATTTTATATTTTGTATATATTGAGTTAAATATAAAGTCTGGTCTTGTGATAACATACCTTTGTTAGCAAGTGAGTTTATTAGTTAAGAAGAATATATAACAGAAACAGGTGGGTGTCACCTCAGATACACATTCGAATTTTCCTTCAAGTAGACTTTTGTTTTGCATTTTTTCCCCCTCAGAATACCAAATTAAAATTTTAAGTTTGGATGCGTGTTCTGTGAATAGGGAAAACATGAAAATGAGGCCATCTCTGTCCCAAACACCCCCCATCTATTGGTCGGGGAGGGATGATAGAGGTTCTCCATGGGATGTAGCAGCAGGAGGAGGAGTAGCTATTAGGAGATTAAAACAGAAAATCAAGGACTAAGAGACAATGGTTATAAACCTTGATGAAAAAATTTGGAATATGGATAGAGAAATGAAAGACAATGAAACACTCAAAGAGGAAATAAGATGTTTTGAGGAAGCAAACAAAGCACAAGGGCAGGACAGAAAAGAAGTAGAAAAATGAATAAAGAAGCTGGAGGGGGAAAAAAGTGAACTAGAAACCAGAATTTCTATACAAGAAGATAACAACAAACAGCTGAATGACAACCTAAATTAAGTAAATGCTTGTTCACTGCTCTTTTCTGAGAGAGACGAGATTGCAGCTTGGAATGTTCAGATTAAGGAAACTATCGAACAGCTTAGAAAAGAGTTTCAGGAGCTGTAAATGGAACATGATGCCATGAAAACTCCCTTTTCTATGCACTAAAAGGGAATGTGGCAGTAAAAGAGGCTCTGAAGGTGTTGGCACTGGAAAACATACAAACAGTTGCTATAAACAAACAGTAATAAAAAATGGAAGACGTTGTGATGGAAAGGGCAAATCCACTGATTAAACATGCACTTGATAAAGAGAAGACGGTGGTAATCTCAGTCATAAGTGAATCCCAGGAGCCATCATGGCAGGGGAGACGAAGAAAATAAAGCTAGAGTTGTAGACCTGATAAGAAAGCTTGGAGTAGCTTGGGGTCCTGAGGATATTGTAAATATTCACCAACTAGGTAAATATTTGAAGGAGGGAAAGCAGAGACCAACAAAAGTAACCTTTGAGAGAGGGGACACATGTAGAGAAATAGTAATGAGGGAAAAAAGTCTAAAAGACCTTCATGAATTCAAAGAAGTGTTCATTAGACGATACGGAACAAAGGAAGAGATGGAAAGGATCAAAAACTTGCTGCGAGAGGCTAGAAGGTTAAATGATGAAAGAAATAAAGAAGAGAAGAAAATTTTTCATTTCAAAGTTCATCCAGATAAGGGAAATTATGAAAGAAGATCAGGGGATGGGGCCTCATTAACATTGTTATGCACAAATGCCGATGGCTTAGCTGGAAATTCAGTAGAATTAAAAGATAGGATTCACACCAGTAAGGCAGATATAGTAGCAGTTACAGAGACTAAGTTGAGTGAGGACATAAACAGTACCAGTTTTTCCTAAGGGCTTCAGAATATTCAGGGTTGAAAGATCTGAGAGAACTGGTGGAGGAATAGTACTGCTCATAAGTGAAAGGATTTAGGTTGAAGAAATAAACTTTGCTATAGAAAGTGAGTTCAAGGAATTACTTGTTACTTTCATAAATACTGGGTGAGAGAGCATTATAATAACTAATGTATATAACCCACCAAGGAAACAACATAGGCTAGAAGTTTATGAGGAAAGGCATATAGGCACTATTGAAGTCATAAACTCAGTTGTTAATATGGCACGGGAGAGAAAATGTAGGAATTTGAATATGAGAGATTTTAATCATAAAGAGATAGATTGGATAAATCTTGACCCACACAGTGGTAAGGATTCATTCAGGGCAAGATTCCTAGATTGTGTACAAGGGAATTTCCTTCACCGACATGTAATGGAACCAACAAGGGCTAGGGGTGGGGGATGAGAAATCACTACTTGATCTAGTATTCACAGATAACGTGTTGGATATTGAAAAAACTGAGTGTGAACCACCAATTGGAAAGAGTGACCACTGTGTGTTGTTGAAGAAGTATATCATTGAAGATGTTCTGCCTGAGAGTAGAGGCCCTGAGGATATGAGGAGGATCTGTCCGAAAGAAGAATACATCAAAATGAATGAGCTTTTTACAGTTGTTGACTAGAGAACCTTATTTTATAACAAATCTGTACAAGAAATTTACGACATCTTCTTTGAGAGATATGGGAAGATAGTAGATTGTTGTATACCTGTCACCAAAGTAGGTGTAATTCATGCTAGAGAGAAATGGTTCAATAATGAGTGTAAAAGAGCTAAGGAGTGGAGTGACAAATGCTGGAAAAGGTATATTAGGAGAAAAAACATCAAAGCCTGGCAAACCTACAGAAGAGCAAGAATTGATTACCTAAGTAAAGGAAGAGAGGCAGAGAGAGACTATGGGAGGGACATCACCAGGAAGGCTAAAGAAAATCCCAAGCTTTTCCATAGCTTTATCAGAAGAAAACTGAAGGTAAAAGAACAGGTTTTAAGGCTTAAGAGAGCAGATGAAAGTATCACTAAGACGGAAGAAGAGATATGCAAAGAAATGAACGTGGAGTTTCAGTCAGTATATTCAGTAGAAAATACCCCATCCCCTCAGATTGCAGAGATAGAAGTTCATGGGCCGGTATTAGAAATCATCAACCTTTCAGCCACTGAGATATGCAAAGCGTTCATTGAGTTAGATGTCCATAAAGCAACAGGTCCTGATGATATATCCCCTCATGTACTTAAAAAATGCACAAAAACAATATGAATGGCACTACGTATCATACTTAAAGAGTCACTGGAGTCAGGGAAGATTCCAAGATGCTGGAAACAAGCAAATGTGATACCTATCTTCAAAAAAGTAAGGAGGAATACGACTTTAAACTATAGACCAGTTACTAGACCGGCATAGTTTGGAAAGTTATGGAGAAACTACTAAGGAAGCATATCTCTCTTCACTTGGAATTCTTCAACTTTTTGTCAGTGTGACAACATGGCTTCAGAGAAGGTAGATTAACAGTAACAACCTTATTAGGATTTTGTGATGAGGTAAGCCGAATCTTACAGGAAAGAGAGGGCTGGGCAGATTGCATATTCCTAGACTTTCAGAAAGCATTTGACTCTGTTCGACACGGGAGACTTATTAAGAAGCTGCAAGCAATGGTAGAGTAGCTGGAAATGTCTTGAAATGGATAAAAACTTACTTAGAAGGAAGGAAACAGAGGGTTAGAGTAAGACTCTCAGTGTCTGAATGGAGAAGAGTTAGAAGTGGAGTTCCACAGGGTTCAGTTTTAGGGCCACTTTTGTACCTTGTATATGTAAATGACCTACCAGAGGCTGTAAATTCATTCATGAATATGTTTGCAGATGATGCAAAGATCGTGAAGAAAGTAGGAAACGAGAACAATGGTAGAGAACTTCAGGAAGATCTAAATAGTCTGCATGAGTGGTCAGAAAAGAGGCTAATAAAATTCATTACTTCAAAATGTAAGGTAATGAGAATGGGTACAAATGCAAGAAGGCACAAGATTGATTACTCTCTAGCAGGAGTACAACTTCAAGAGGCAGAAAATGAGAGAGATCTAGGAGTAAACATACTGGCAGATTTGTCTCCAGAAATACATATAATTGGCATAGTAAGGGCAGCATATGCTTTCTTATCAAATGTAAGGATATCCTTCAGGCACATGGATAAGGAAATTTTCAGAAATATTTATGTAACCTATGTGAGGCCCAAACTTGAATATGCAGCTCCTTTTTGGAATCCGCACTTGAAAAAGCACGAAGCTAAGCTTGAAAAAGTTCAAAGACTTGCCAAGAAATTGGTGCCAGAAATACGCAATCTCACTTATGATGAGAGGCTGAGGGAATTAGACTTAACATCACTTGAATCTAGAAGATTGAGGGGGGATATGGTGATTGTCTTTAAATTTCTTCATGGTTATGAGAGAGTGGATAGGGATCGATATTTTGATATGGCTGGCTCTAGAACTAAAGGTCATAGATTAAAGCTTCGTATGAAAACTTTTTTGCAGGATGTAAGGAAGTACTATTGCAGTGTAAGAGTAGTTGATAATTGGATATGGCTAAGCGAGGAGGTTGTTAATGCTAACTCAATCCATTGTTTTAAGGACAGGTTTGATAAGTATCACTAAGTACAAAATGGAAGCGATCAGGAAACGGGAATATACGAGCTTTGGGCTCTGTCCCTAAGCACAATTAGGTAATCACAATTAGATAATCACACACACACACACACGTAATATTAATGTATTATCCTTTATAATCCATTTTTTTTTTTTGGTATCGTCAATAACGCACACTTTATTAATTATTATTATTATTATTATTATTATTATTATTATTATTATTATTATTATTATTATTATTATTATTATTATTATTATTATTATTATTATTATTATTATTGTTATTATTATTATACTGCTACTACTACTACTATTACTGCTACTACTACTACTACTACTACTACTACTAGTAGTACTAATAATAATAATAATAATAATAATAATAATAATAATAATAATAATAATAATAACAATAATAATAATAATGAAATAACTATGTAATGGAAATAATTGAAAATAATTATGCTTCCTAGTCTGGTACTCTTAAGGCATATCCTTGACCTACTAAAGTAAGTCCCTCCTCTTCTACTTTGTTCTTCCCGAGAGATGAGTTTAAATCATCAAATTCTGTTTTGAAAGAGCTCTTTATCTCATCTTTAATTTTCCATGTCTTTGAGTTACCCTGGTGAAGCTGAAATAATAATAATAATAATAATAATAATAATAATAATAATAATAATAATAATAATAATAATAATAATAATAATTATAATAATAATCATAATATTTATTGTTACTATTATTTTATTATTATTATTATTATTATTATTATTATTATTATTATTATTATTATTATTATTATTATTATTATTATTATTATTATTATTATTAT
>JAXCGZ010015365.1:67500-82500 GCA_037179515.1 Halocaridina rubra | reverse complement strand
AAAATGTTAAAACAATGACGAAAATGAAACAGAACCCCCCAATTTTTAAATGCAGATTCAGAAATTTTTATTATATGACTCCCCCAAGACAAGTTAAAATCTAGCTTAATATGTTGATAGAAATAAGAGAGTAAATTTTGTTGGTTTCAAAGACAAAATGGCTATCAGGAGGAGAAGAAGATAAATAGATATCCAGAAACTTTGTCTTTTATGAATTAAATGTAACTAAATTTTGAGTACTTCACTCAAATACTCTTTTTATATCGTTGTTGAGAGTTGAAGTAAGAGTGAACATGAGACTGATTACGAGTAGCAGATGATTGTCATGAAGAGTAAGCAAAGGAAAAATGAAGGGGAGACTCATCGGCAAAGGTGTGGAGAAGAGAGGAGGATGGGGACTGGAGAAGATCGTTGATGAAGAGCCCTGTGGAAAACCACTGGTAATTAGAATGAGCTAGATCCTGCGCCATCAACAACCATAGATATAGAGCGATCATATAGAGAACTGGAAATCAGAGAACAGAGAGAAAGGGTAGAGCCATAAGCAGGAAGTTTGGTCAACAGAGCCTTGTACTGTCAAAACCCTTAGAGATATCAAGAGCAGCGACAAAGGATTCTCCATATTTTTCAGAGAAGATGACCATACATGAGTAAGATAGGACAGGAGGTCATCAGTGGATCTTGCCTTGTGGAAGCCATACTGGTGACTGGAAATAGGTGAGTTAAATTCAAGATGTTTCATGAAGTGAGAATTAACCAAAGTTTTGAATAATTTAGCGATTGCAAAGGTTAGAGCAATAGATCGGTAGCTGGTAGGAATAGAGTGGTCACCCTTCTCAGGAACATGCTGAACTAGAGCATGCTTACAAGATGAAGGATGGATGCTAGTTGAGAGAATGAGAAAAAATATGGCAAAGTACAGGAGCTACTTCATCCGCAAACTCCTTGAGGAACCTTGCAGAGACACCATTGGGTCAGGACACCTAGTTTGTCTTAACTGGGCAAAGAACTTTATAGACTTTGCCTGAATAAAGAATAAGGGAGGGCATAGGGTTAGGGAGGGATAAAGTACGAGGAACAGTAGAGCTAGAATCGTTTACAGAAGAGTTGGTAGAAAAATGCGAGCCAAAGAGAGCAACTTTTTCAGTGGAAGAGCAAGCTATAAAACCATCAGGACTAATGAGAGGAGGAAAATTTGAGTTACAGAAGTTTTTGGAGAAGTATTTGACTAAAGATCAGAAAAATTTAACAGTGGGAGAGGAGCTAAGGTCATAAACTTTCGTTCTTAAAAAGGAAGTTTAGACATGAGCTTTGCAGCGATTCCCAGCCATAATAAGAGCGGAGCTAGTTAGATCAAAAGGAGAGGCTTGGTAGGAAAGGTATGACCGATCCCTGGCCTGAATAGCCATGGAGCAGGTACGATCAAACCAAGGGTTAGGGGAGAAAGTTTAAATATGGCAGAGAATGAACGCCTCCACGCCTGAATCTATGATATCAGTAACTTACAGGCACAGACCCCACCTTTGGAATGGCAACGAGAATGCATGCAAGTTATAGTGAGAAATTTGAAATGGGCCAGGAGATGCAAGACTAAATAGCTGGGTTTCAGAATGACGTAGAAGGTTAGGGAGGAATGTACCCAAGTGATGTTCCACAGACGAAAGACTGGAATTCAGAGCACGGATGCTGGAAAAATAGAGAGGAAGAAACAGATCATTCAGGAGGAGCAAGGTTATGGCCAGCATGATTACTACCAACTAGCATGTCTACTGTCACGGCTTTAGTGGGGTCAGCAAGATCCCCGGAGATTCTTAGCACTCTTCTATGATAGGTACTGGGGGTCATATGGACCTTCCATAATAATAGTAGAGATGAGAAAAAAAGCATAGAGAAACCGAAACGGGGAGTGTTGTGACTTGCCAAATGTAATAGGATTGTAATAGATGTGTGTCAAAAGCGCCAGAATATTCGGTGTAGATGTAGGCATAGGGAAAGAACCGTGCTTAAAGGGAGATTTAACCTGGAGCTGCCTTAGCCAGTCCTAGCTTAAGTCCAAAATGCCTTCAGTTGTTGTATGTGTATATATATATATATATATATATATATATATATATATATATATATATATATATATATATATATATATATATATATATATATATATATATATATATATATATATATATATATATATATATATATATATATATATATATATATATATATATATATATATATATATATATATATAATATATATATATATATATATATATATATATATATATATATATATATATATATATATATATATATATATATATATATATATATTTCCTCAAAAAATCTCTCTCTCTCTCTCTCTCTCTCTCTCTCTCTCTCTCTCTCTCTCTCTCTCTCTCTCTCTCTCTCTCTCTCTCTCTCTCTCCCCAAGACATAGATCATCCCAATTAAAGCAGTTTTTCTCATGGAGGCATGAATGAAAAAGAAATTCATATATCCATATTCTTTTGAGAGAGAGAGAGAGAGAGAGAGAGAGAGAGAGAGAGAGAGAGAGAGAGAGAGAGAGAGAGAGAGAGAGAGAGAGAGAGAGAGAGAGAGAGAGAGAGAGAGAGAGAGAGAGAGAATTTATGGGAAGGAATAGCAACTTGCACGTTCTGTAATTAATAACGTTTCCAGTAATTGGAATTTAATGAGTCATTATTGGCATATATAGCTTTAAGATACACACAGACACACATACACGCATACACAAATATACATGTATGTACATGCACACATATACATACACAAACACAAATACATGTATGTATGTGCATACATACACACATACACACACACTTGGGGCTTTTTCCCGTAAGCACAATTAGGTAATTACAATTAGGTAATAAATTACACACACACACACACGCATATATATATATATATATATATATATATATATATATATATATATATATATATATATATATATATATATATATATATATATATATATATATATATATATATATATATATATATATTTATATATTTATCCATCCATTCGTACATACATACATACATACATACATACATACATACATAAATACATAAATACATACATATATATATACATACATACATACATACATACATACATACATACATACATACATACATACATACATACATACATACATACATACATACATACATACATACATACATACATATATTAGGTAATCACAATTAGGTAATCACATACATACATACATAAATGCCTGGAAAACCTACAAAAGAGCAAGAAATGACTACCTAAGTAAAAGGAGAGAGGCAGAGAGAGACTATGAGAGGGACATCACCAGGAAGGCTAAAGAAAATCCCAAGCTTTTCCACAGCTTTATCAGAGGAAAACTGAAGGTAAAAGAACAGGGTTTAAGGCTAAAGAGAGCGGATGGAAGCATCACTGAGACGGATCAAGAGATCTGCAAAGAATTGAACAAGGAGTTTCAGTCAGTATTTACAGTAGAAAATACCCCACCCCCTCAGATTGCAGTGATAGAAGCTCAAGGGCCGGTATTAGAGAACATCAACCTTACAGCCACAGAGGTATGCAAAGCGCTGATGGATTTAGATGTTCATAAAGCTACAGGTCCTGATGACATATCCCCTCATGTGCTTAAAAAATGCACAAACACAATATCAGTGGCACTAAGTATCATATTTAAGGAGTCACTGGAGTCGGGGGAGATTCCAAGATGCTGGAAACAAGCAAATGTGATACCTATCTTCAAAAAGGGAAGGAGGGATACGGCTCTGAACTATAGACCAGTTTCCTTGACCAGCATAGTTTGCAAAGTTATGGAGAAACTACTAAGGAAACATATCTCTCTTCACTTGGAATCCTTCAACTTTTTGTCAGTGAGGCAACATGGCTTCAGAGAAGGTAGATCAACAGTAACAAACTTATTAGAATTTTATGATGAGGTAAGCCAAATCTTACAGGAAAGAGAGGGCTGGGCAGATTGCATATTCCTAGACTTCCAGAAAGCGTTTGACACTGTTCCACATGGGAGACTTATTAGGAAGCTGCAATCAATGGCTAGAATAGGTGGAAATGTCTTGGAATGGATAAAAACTTACTTAGAAGGAAGGGAACAGAGGGTTAGAGTAAGACACTCAGTGTCTGAATGGAGAAGAGTTAGTAGTGGAGTTCCATAGGGTTCAGTTTTAGGGCCACTTTTGTTCCTTGTATATGTAAATAACCTACCAGAGTCTGTAAATTCATTCATGAATATGTTTGCAGATGATGCAAAGATTGTGAAGAAAGTAAAAAACGAGAACAATGGTAGAGAACTTCAGGAGGATCTAAATAATCTGCATGAGTGGTCAGAAAAGTGGCTAATGAAATTCAATACTTCAAAATGTAAGGTAATGAGAATGGGTACAAGTGCAAGAAGGCCCAAGCTTGACTACTCGGTGGCTGGAGTACAACATCAAGAGACAGAAAATGAGAGAGATCTAGGAGTAAACATACTGGTAGATTTGTCTCCAGAAATGCTTATAAATGGCATAGTAAGGGCAGAATATGTTTTCTTAGCAAATGTAAGGGTAGCCCACAGGCACATGGACAAGGAAATGTTCAGAATATTTATGTAGCCTATGTTACGCCAAAGCTTGAGTATGCAGTCCCCTTTTGGAATCCACACACTTGAAAATGCACGTAGTTAAGCTGGAAAAAGTTCAAAAATATGCCACGAAACTGGTACCAGAAATACGCAATTTCATGTATGAGGAGATTCTAAGGGAAATAGACTTACCATCTCTCGAAGCTAGAAGAATGAGGGGGGATATGGTGATGGTTTTTAAATTCTTTCATGGTTATGACAGAGTGGATAGGGATCGATCTTTTGATACGGCTGGCACTAGAACTAGAGGTCATAGTTTGAAGCTTCGTAAGAAAACTTCTTTGCAGGATCTAAGAAGTATTTTTTTTAGTGTAAGAGTAGTTGAAAATTGGAATTCGTTAAGCGAGGAGGTAGTTAATGCTAATTCAATCCATAGTTTTAAGAACAAGTATGATAAGTATCATGAGGTACAAAAATGGAACCGACCTGGAGGCGGGGAGTTACGAGCATAGGGCTTTTTCCCGTAAGCACAATTAGGTAATGACAATTAGGTAATTACATACATACATACATACATACATACATACATACATACAGACAGACAGACAGACAGACAGACAGACAGACATATGTAGAGGGGCTGTTGTTAACAAAGCTTGGAAGAGATACTGAAACACGTGAATCGTAATGAAAAGTATATATGAAAAAATACGAGAGTTTGTCTAAAATAAAAATAAAAAAACATTCTACTCTATAATAATCTTCTTAACATATGGTTATGTTTTGTATTCATGTAAAATCATATCTGCAATTTGCAATACAATTATAAAAAAAAATACCATTTAGAAGTAAGAATAAATATTCTTACTATATCTACAAAAGTATATTACACTGATACATATAATAATAAAAATAAAAATAATAATAATAATAATAATAATAATAATAATAATAATAATAATAATAATAATAATAATAATAATAATAATAATAATAATAATAATAATAATAATAATTGCAAGCAAAGTTCACAACCGAACGAAGACCAGCATAGCTGGGTGATAGGTTATTATAGAGGAAGTGAGACATCTAGCTACGCGAAGCGGCATATATAGAAGAATGCGTGGGGTGTATCAAGAGCACTAAATACAATAACGTAACGAGGAAATGGGTAACTACAGAGAAGCAACAGCTCAGGCATTCAAAACAGTATAAGAAGAGCTTCAGGAACTGTGCAAAAGAATTAGGAACTAACAGCATGACAGGAAGATGGGCAAATATATAGAAAGTGTAGTACTACAACCACTAGAAACAGCAATAAGACATGAGAGGGTAGATGATCTTTGAGCGTCTGCGACTCTGAGGCGTCAAGTCGAAGTTTCGCGCCCAGTCACGGACTGAGGTTAGTAAGGGCATACACTCAGGGTAACAATTACATCTGCCAAAACAAGTCCTTCGTAAGAAGGCAACCGTCCTAACCCTTAGTAGAAAAGGGAGTTCGTGACGTAAAACCGGAACATGGTAGATGATCTTTGGTAGTGCAGCGCAGTAACTTGATTGTAAAGGCTGCTGGCCAATTCTTTAATAAATTCTGGACTGTAACACCAGCTGACGGGACGTAACTGAATCCACGGAATTGTTTCCTCCAATCTCCCTTTGACTCGTGCCTTATAAATACAGAATAAATCCCAATTATATCTTGCCATGTTATGACAGAATAAAATCTCTTTTTATGAAAAAAAAAGGTTAGATAACTGAACCCTGGTACATGTAGAGTACTAAAAATCCCTCGCTTATCGCGCATTTTTGAGTGCCAAAGTAAAATTCTGGACATGTTATCAAGCCCTGTTATAGAGTGATTTGCAAAAGCTTCGCGCTTCAGGGACCACATTCAAGTGAATGTGCATTCAAGCACAGCATAAAATTAACAACCTGTTTGTGTGTGCATGTGTATTTGGAAAAGTCCTATATCCGCTATGAGTAGGGGATTACCTAGTAGAGGCACTTTACAGTAAAACTTCAATACGTGCGATTTTTTTTTATATTACTTGTTTTTAGAATGTAACACCTCGGGATCGAATAAGTCTAGGTAATTATCAATACAGTGACTGAGAGAGAGAGAGAGAGAGAGAGAGAGAGAGAGAGAGAGAGAGAGAGAGAGAGAGAGAGAAGAGAGAGAGAGAGAGAGAGAGAGAGAGAGAGAGAGAGAGAGAGAGAGGAAAATAAGACAATAGAAGAGGAGAATCTGTCTTCTAAAAAGACTGCTAAAAATTAGCCAGATAGAAAACTGAAGGAGAAAATAATAAACTCTAAGTAAAAAGAAAACAGAAAACAGAAAAAAAATCTATATAAAATTCATAATTACGACACTTGACATAATTTTACAATAAACCAAACCGAGAGACTCATTTAGATCAAGAAAAATAAGATGGGTGCTCTGAACTAAGCCATGACGACATTTGTACCTATTTTCTGACGCACTTCCATTATTATCGCTCGTTACTCTTGTTTTCTTCTTCGTTATCTAGACTAGAGCAACGGGATGGGATTTCAAGGGGGTGACACAAAAAGTAGTTTTTGTCCCCTAAGTAATCATGAATCACGGGTCCTAACATGCGCCAGTCGTCAGAATTAGGCGTCTTCTAGTTTAATATACTATATTACCTATATAGGGGGTGCGAACAGTAATTAAATATATGTTAGGGGTGTAGGGCACAGAAATGGTTGAGAACCACTTGTTTAGAGTATCTTAAACACACGAAGAGTTTTATTCTGGGACAAATGATCGTTGCAGGGGAGTGTATGTGGATGTCAGATCCAAGAAAAAATTCAAGGATGACATTAAGAAGAGTCTATACGTAGTGAGAGTCTACGTCTAATGAACCTTGATTAGATTAAGAGGAGTGTGAAAAGCAGAGCCGGAGTAGATTTGGGTGCGGTAAGGAAAAATCAAGGAGAAGAAGGAAAAAGAGGAGGAGGAGGAGGAGGAGGAGGAGGAGGAGGAGGAGGAGGAGGAGGAGGAGGAGGAGGAGGAGAATAAAAAGGAGCAGAAATAGGAGAAGGAGGAGAAGGAGGAGGAGGAGGAGGAGGAGGAGAATAAAAAGGAGCAGGAATAGGAGGAGGAGGAGGAGGAGGAGGAAGAGGAGACGAATGAGCAGAAGGAGGTGGAGGAGGAGAAGAGGAATAATAAAGCAAAAGGAGAAGCAAATCGGGAATGGATTAGAGAATGAATCAAGTCTGATAATTTTTCCCTCATCGATGCCCAAGCTTATGAGTAGATTTTTCCAACAGACCTTACTCCTCTATTGATGTAGTCACAAAGTCTGCTAAGTTTATTGAGGGTACACTTATAGAGAACCCGTTCCGGTTTTACGTCACGGACTCCCTTTTCAACCAAGGGCTAGGACGGTTGCCTTCATGCGAAGGACTTGTTTTGGCATATGTAATCGTTACCCTGAGTGCATGCCCTTGCTAACCTCAGACCGTGACGGGGCACGAACCCTCACTTATAGAGAACCCATTATGCTCTTTTTCTTATCTCCAAGTGGGTAGAAAGTAAGTCACCTTTAGGGGTTGACTGCGGGGATACCTAACGCAGCAAATACAAGGGAAACTATTTAAGAGTTATCGGTGAACCGAAATACTGACCAGGAAAAAAAAGAATCACTATAATAAGAATTGTTCACATTAATACTGAAGTCAGTCAGCCAAACAGTTACTTAGTTTAGATGTAATCATATGCCTTGAAGGCAGGTCTACATTACCAGTCAAGATTTTTTTTTACAAAGAAGCCTTCGTAGAAGCATGAAGAGTGGCATTTAAGCAGAATAATGACCAAGAGACTGGGAATCACTACCATACGGCTCTCACATAAATACTAGTGTTAATCAGCCAAACATATACATATTTTATAGACAAAATTATGTCTTGAAGGAATTCTACCTTAGTAAAACTGACTATTTTTTTTAATTGGACGGTCACACTCATACACTAAAACGCTGCATAAGCTGTGTCATTGTGACACATAAGACATGACCCCATGGAGAGTCTTATAGGTAAGCTGTCAATAACAGCAAGTATAAATGAAAATATTTTATGCTTTGGAGAAAAAATTAGAGTTTTCAGAAAGCAGGGGTTAGGCTGGAGGCAAGTTTATAACGGGGTTCTGCAGAGGTGGGCATTAGGACTCTTCTCATCGTTGCTCCCAAAACCTGTTGTGACATCTTAAATGAGTGTAGATGAAGCCATATTGTGAAAATAAGTAAAGAAAGAGAAACGGGACAAGAAACTCTTATAATCTTTGAATTATTCACAGACTTGGTCATATAAATGCTTGATGGAGAGTGAATACGATAAGCAAAAGATAATCAAACTTAGGACACTAATAGATGAGAGGAACTAAGGGATACAGTGACAAAGATTTCTGTCAATGTAAAGGGAGATTTAATTTGGAAATCCACATCAAGGAGATAGAATGTCATCTTGCTCACACACACACACACACACCATCACTCGAAGCTAGAAGACTGAGGGGGGATAATGGTGACAGTCTTTAAATTTCTTCATGGTTATGATAGAGTGGATAGGGATCGATTTTTTGATATGGCTGGCTCTAGAACTAGAGGTCATAGTTTGAAGCTTCGTAAGAAAACTTCTTTGCAGGATGTAAGGAAATACTTTTTCAGTGTAAGAGTAGTTGATAATTGGAATTGGCTAAGCGAGGAGGTAGTTAATGCTATCTCAATCCATAGTTTTAAGGACAGGTATGATAAGTATGACTAAGTATAAAATGGAAACGATCAGGAGACGGGAAGATACGAGCTTTGGGCTCTTTCCCGTAAACACAATTAGGTAATTTACAATTAGGTAATTACACACACACACACACACACACACACACACACACACACACACACACACACACACACACACACACACATATATATATATATATATATATATATATATATATATATATATATATATATATATATATATATATATATATGTATATATATATATATATATATATATATATATATATATATATATATATATATATATATATATATATATATATATATATATATATATATATATATATATAATATATATATATATATATATATATATATATATATATATATATATATATATATATATATATATATGTGTGTGTGTGTGTGTGTGTGTGTGTGTGTGTGTGTGTGTGTGTGTGTGTGTGTGTGTGTGTGATTACCTAATTGTGTTTACGGGAAAGAGCCCAAAGCTCGTATCTTCCCGTCTCCTGATCGATTCCATTTTATACTTAGTCATACTTATCATACCTGTCCTTAAAACTATGGATTGAGATAGCATTAACTACCTCCTCGCTTAGCCAATTCCAATTATCAACTACTCTTACACTGAAAAAGTATTTCCTTACATCCTGCGAAGAAGTTTTCTTACGAAGCTTCAAACTATGACCTCAAGTTCTAGAGCCAGCCATATCAAAATATCGATCCCTATCCACTCTATCATAACCATGAAGGAATTTAAAGACTGTCACCATATCCCCCCTCACTCTTCTAGCTTCGAGTGATGGTAAGTCTAATTCCCTCAGCCTGTCATCATAACTGAGATTGCGTATTTCTGGCACCAGTTTCGTGGCATGTCTTTGAACTTTTTCAAGCTTAGCTATGTGCTTTTTCAAGTGCGGATTCCAAAAGGGGGCTGCATATTCGAGTTTTGGCCTCACATAGGTTACATAAATATTTCTGAACATTTCCTTGTCCATGTGCCTGAAGGCTACCCTTACATTTGATAAGAATGCATATGCTGCCCTTACTATGCCATTTATATGTATTTCTGGAGACAAATCTGCCAGTATGTTTACTCCTAGATCTCTCTCATTTTCTGTCTCTTGAAGTTGTACTCCAGCCACCGAGTAGTCAAGCGAGTTGTGTGTGTGTGTGTGTGTGTGTGTGTGTGTGTATGTATGTATGTACACACACATATGATGTAAGGAAGTACTTTTTAAGTGTAAACGCAATTGATAATTGAAATTCGCTAAATGAGGAGCTAGTATATGTTAACTCAATCCATAATTTTAAGGGAAGATAAGTATCACTAAGTACAAAATGGAACTGAACAGGAGATGGGAAGTTACGAGCTTTGGGCTCTTTTCCGTTAGTACGATTAAGTAATTACAATTACGTAATTGCACATAGAGAGATAGACTGGATAAATCTTGACCCACAGAGTGGGGAGGACTAATGAAGAGCAAAATTTCCTAAATTGCATATAAGTGAATTTCCTGTACCAACATGTACTGGAACCAAAGAGGACCAGGGGTGGGGATGAGTCATCGTTGCATGATCTAGCATTCACTGAAAGTGTGTTGGATATTGAAAAAAATGAGTATGAACCATCAATTAGAAAGAGTGACTACTGCGTGTTGTTGATGGATTATGTCATCCAAGATGTTCCACCTGAAAGTAGAGGTTTAGCCTCCTGGCTAGTACAGTGGTAACACGCTGGCCTCGCATTCGCGAGATCGACGGATCGCCCCTCATCCAGGCAAGGGAGTTTAAGTTCTTTACTGGGGAGGTTACTGCTGTGGCTGGGCACCACAGTGGGGGTTGGGGCCTGTGCCGACTGGTGACCGCCCTATGGGTCTTCCGTGACCCGTTCCACCCATCCATGGGTGGAGAATTCAAAAAAAAAAAAAAGTAAAGGCACTGAGGACATGAGGAGAAACTATCCAAGAGTAGATTACATCAAAATGAACGAGCTTTTTGCAGTTATTGACTGGAGGGCCATACCGATCTGAACAAGAAATGTATGACATCTTTTGTGAGGAATATGGGATAATAGTGGATTGTTGCATACCTTCCACCATAACAGGAGTTATTCATGACAGAGAAAAATTTTTCAATAATCAGTGTAAGAGAGCTAAGGAGTGGAGAGACAAATGCTGGAAAAGATCTAGGAGGGAAAAAAGCATAAATGCCTGACAGACCTACAAAAGAACAAAAAATTATTAGCTATGTAAAAGAAGAGAGGCAGAGAGAGACTATGAAAGTAATATCACGAGGAAAGCTAAAGAAAATCCCAATTTTCCACAGCTTTATCAGACGAATGGAAGGTAAAAAAAAACAGGTTTTATAGTTTAAGAGAATGATGGAAGCAATACTGAGACGGATGAAGAGATATGCGAAGAATTGAATTTGGAGTTTCAGTCAGTGTTTACAGCAGAAAATACCCCACCCCCTCAGATTGCAGAGATAGGGGCTCATGGGCCGGTATTAGAAAACATCATCTTTTCAGCTACAGAGGTATACAAACCACTGATGGAGCTAGATGCCCATAATGCTACTGGTCTTGATGATATATCCTCCTTTGTACTTAAGAAATGCGCTAAATCAATATCAGTGGTACTAAATATCATATTTAAAAAGTTGCTGGAATCAGAGGAGACTCCAAAATGCTGGAAACAAGCAAACTTGGTGCCTATCTTCAAAAAGGGAAGGAGGGATACAGCTCTAAACAATAGACCTACAGGAGAAACTGCTAAGAAAACACATCTCTCTACACTTGGAATCCTTCAACTTTTTGTCAGGGAGACAAAATGGCTTCAGAGAAGGTAGATCAACAGTAACAAACTTATTAGAATTTTATGATGAGGTATACCAAATCTTACAGGAAAGAGAGGGCTGGGCAGACTGCATATTCCTAGCCTTCCAGAAAGCATTTGACACAGTCACACATGGGAGAGTTATTAGGAAGCTGCAAGCAATGGTGAGAATTGGTGGAAATGTCTTGGAATGGATAAAAGCTTACCTAGAAGGAAGGGAACAACTTGTTAGAGTAAGACACTCAGTGTATAACTGGAGAAGGGTTAGTAGTGGAGTTCCACAGGATTCAGTTTTAAGGCCACTTTTGTACCTTGTATATGTAAATGACTTACCAGAGTCTGTAAAGATGGCACAAGCTTGACTACTAAGTGGCAGGAGCAGAATTTCAAGGGACATAGAATGAGAGAGATCTTGGAGTAAACATACTAGCCGATTTGTCTCCAGAAATGCATATAAATGGCATAGTAAGGGCAGCATATGCTTTCTTAGCAAATCCAAGGATAACTTTCAGGCACATGGACAAGGAAATGCTCAGACATATTTATGTAACCTCTGTGAGGCCAAAGCTTGAATATGCAGCCCTATTTTGGAATTCGCACTTGAAAAAACATGTAGCTAAGCTGGAAAAAGTTCAAAGACATGCCACGAAGCTTGTGCCAGAAATACGCAATCTCATTTAAGACGAGAGGCTGAGGGAATTAGACTTACCATCACCCAAAGCTAGAAAAATGAGGGGGATATTGTGACGGTTTTTAATTTCCTTCATGGTTATGACAGAGTGGATAGGGATCGATATTTTGATATGGCTGGCACTTGAACTAGAGGTCAGAGTTTGAATCTTCGCAAGAAAACTTCTTTGCAAGATATAAGGAAGTACATTTTTAGTGTAAGAGTAGTTGATAACTAGAATTAGCTAAGTGAGGGGGTAGTTGATTCTAAATCAATCTATAGTTTTAAGGACAAATACGATAACTATCACTAAGTACAAAATGGAACCGACAATGAGAAGGAAGTAACGCACTTCAGGCTCTTTCCCGTAATCACAATTAGGTAATTACAATCAGGTACTTTTACACACACACACACAACAAGGAGCTTCAGTCAGAATTTACAGTAGAAAATACCCCACCCCCTCAGATTGCAGTGATAGAAGCTCAAGGGCCGGTATTAGAGAACATCAACCTTACAGCCACAGAGGTATGCAAAGCGCTGATGGATTTAGATGTTCATAAAGCTACAGGTCCTGATGACATATCCCCGCATGTGCTTAAAAAATGCGCAAACTCAATATCAGTGGCACTAAGTATCATATTTAAGGAGTCACTGGAGTCGGGGGAGATTCCAAGATGCTGGAAACAAGCAAATGTGATACCTATCTTCAAAAAGGGAAGGAGGGATACGGCTCTGAACTATAGACCAGTTTCCTTGACCAGCATAGTTTGTAAAGTTATGGAGAAACTACTAAGGAAACATATCTCTCTTCACTTGGAATCCTTCAACTTTTTGTCAGTGAGGCAACATGGCTTCAGAGAAGGTAGATCAACAGTAACAAACTTATTAGAATTTTATGATGAGGTAAGCCAAATCTTACAGGAAAGAGAGGGCTGGGCAGATTGCATATTCCTAGACTTCCAGAAAGCGTTTGACACTGTTCCACATGGGAGACTTATTAGGAAGCTGCAAGCAATGGCTAGAATAGGTGGAAATGTTTTGGAATGGATAAAAACTTACTTAGAAGGAAGGGAACAGAGGGTTAGAGTAAGACACTCAGTGTCTGAATGGAGAAGAGTTAGTAGTGGAGTTCCACAGGGTTCAGTTTTAGGGCCACTTTTGTTCCTTGTATATGTAAATGACCTACCAGAGTCTGTAAATTCATTCATGAATATGTTTGCAGATGATGCAAAGATTGTGAAGAAAGTAAAAAACGAGAACGATGGTAGAGAACTTCAGGAGGATCTAAATAATCTGCATGAGTGGTCAGAAAAGTGGCTAATGAAATTCAGTACTTCAAAATGTAAGGTAATGAGAATGGGTACAAGTGCAAGAAGGCCCAAGCTTGACTACTCGGTGGCTGGAGTACAACTTCAAGAGACAGAAAATGAGAGAGATCTAGGAGTAAACATACTGGCAGATTTGTCTCCAGAAATACATATAAATGGCATAGTAAGGGCAGCATATGCATTCTTATCAAATGTAAGGGTAGCCTTCAGGCACATGGACAAGGAAATGTTCAGAAATATTTAAGTAACCTATGTGAGGCCAAAACTCGAATATGCAGCCCCCTTTTGGAATCCACACTTGAAAAAGCACATAGCTAAGCTTGAAAAAGTTCAAAGACATGCCACGAAACTGGTGCTAGAAATACGCAATCTCAGTTATGATGAGAGGCTGAGGGAATTAGATTTACCATCACTCGAAGATAGAAGAGTGAGGGGGGATATGGTGGCAGTCTTTAAATTCCTTCATGGTTATGATAGAGTGGATAGGGATCGATATTTTGATATGGCTGGCTCTAGAACTAGAGGCCATAGTTTGAAGCTTCGTAAGAAAACTTCTTTGCAGGATTTAAGGAAATACTATTTCAGTGTAAGAGTAGTTGATAATTGGAATTCGCTAAGCGAGGAGGTAGTTAATGCTATCTCAATCCATAGTTTTAAGGACAGGTATGATAAGTATCACTAAGTATAAAATGGAACCGATCAGGAGACGGGAAGATACGAGCTTTGGGCTCTTTTCCGTAAACACAATTAGGTAATCACAATTAGGTAATCACAC
>JAXCGZ010015365.1:57500-60000 GCA_037179515.1 Halocaridina rubra | reverse complement strand
CTCATCGGTTCCATTTTATACTTAGTGATACTTATCATACCTGTCCTTAAAACTATGGATTGAGATAGCATTAACTACCTCCTCGCTTAGCCAATTCCAATTATCAACTACTCTTACACTGAAAAAGTATTTCCTTACATCCTGCAAAGAAGTTTTCTTACCAAGCTTCAAACTATGACCTCTAGTTCTAGAGCCAGCCATATCAAAATATCGATCCCTATCCACTCTATCATAACCATGAAGGAATTTAAAGACTGTCACCATATCCCCCCTCACTCTTCTAGCTTCGAGTGATGGTAAGTCTCATTCCCTCAGCCTCTCATCATAACTGAGATTGCGTATTTCTGGCACCAGTTTCGTGGCATGTCTTTGAACTTTTTCAAGCTTAGCTATGTGCTTTTTCAAGTGCGGATTCCAAAAGGGGGCTGCATATTCGAGTTTTGGCCTAACATGGGTTACATAAATATTTCTGAACATTTCCTTGTCCATGTGCCTGAAGGCTACCCTTACATTTGATAAGAATGCATATGCTGCCCTTACTATGCCATTTATATGTATTTCTGGAGACAAATCTGCCAGTATGTTTACTCCTAGATCTCTCTCATTTTCTGTCTCTTGAAGTTGTACTCCAGCCACCGAGTAGTCAAGCTTGGGCCTTCTTGCACTTGTACCCATTCTCATTACCTTAAATTTTGAAGTATTGAAGTTCATTAGCCACTTTTCTGACCACTCATGCAGATTATTTAGATCCTCCTGAAGTTCTCTACCATTGTTCTCGTTTTTTACTTTCTTCACAATCTTTGCATCATCTGCAAACATATTCATGAATGAATTTACAGACTCTGGTAGGTCATTTACATATACAAGGAACAAAAGTGGCCCTAAAACTGAACCCTGTGGAACTCCACTACTAACTCTTCTCCATTCAAACACTGAGTGTCTTACTCTAACCCTCTGTTCCCTTCCTTCTAAGTAAGTTTTTATCCATTCCAAAACATTTCCACCTATTCTAGCCATTGATTGCAGCTTCCTAATAAGTCTCCCATGTGGAACAGTGTCAAACGCTTTCTGGAAGTCTAGGAATATGCAATCTGCCCAGCCCTCTCTTTCCTGTAAGATTTGGCTTACCTCATCATAAAATTCTAATAAGTTTGTTACTGTTGATCTACCTTCTCTGAAGCCATGTTGCCTCACTGACAAAAAGTTGAAGGATTCCAAGTGAAGAGAGATATGTTTCCTTAGTAGGTTCTCCATAACTTTGCAAACTATTCTGGTCAAGGAAACTGGTCTATAGTTCAGAGCCGTATCCCTCCTTCCCTTTTTGAAGATAGGTATCACATTTGCTTGTTTCCAGCATCTTGGAATCTCCCCCGACTCCAGTGACTCCTTAAATGTGATACTTAGTGCCACTGATATTGTGTTTGAGCATTTTTTAAGCACATGAGGGGATATGTCATCAGGACCTGTAGCTTTATGAACATCTAAATCCATCAGCGCTTTGCATACCTCTGTGGATGTAAGGTTGATGTTCTCTAATACCGGCCCTTGAGCTTCTATCACTGCAATCTGAGGGGGTGGGGTATTTTCTACTGTAAATACTGACTGAAACTCCTTGTTCAATTCTTTGCAGATCTCTTCATCCGTCTCAGTGATGCTTCCATCCGCTCTCTATAGCCTTAAAACCTGTTCTTTTACCTTCAGTTTTCCTCTGATAAAGCTGTGGAAAAGCTTGGGATTTTCTTTAGCCTTCCTGGTGATGTCCCTCTCATAGTCTCTCTCTGCCTCTCTCCTTTTACTTAGGTAGTCATTTCTTGCTCTTTTGTAGGTTTGCCAGGCATTTATGTTTTTTCTCCTCCTATACCTTTTCCAGCATTTGTCTCTCCACTCCTTAGCTCTTTTACACCCATTATCGAACCATTTCTCTCTGGCATGAATTACACCTACTTTGGTGACAGGTATGCAGCAATCTACTATCTTCCCATATTTCTCACAAAAGATGTCATACATTTCTTGTACAGATTTGTTGTAAAATAAGGTTCTCCAGTCAATAACTGCAAAAACCTCATTAATTTTGATGTAATCTCCTTTCGGATAGTTCCTCCTCATGTCCTCAGTACCTCTACTCTCAGGAAGAATATCTTCAATGATATACTCCATCAACAACACACAGTGGTCACTCTTTCCAATTGGTGGTTCATACTCAATTTTTTCAATATCCAACACATTATCTGTGAACACTAGATCAAGTAGTGATGGCTCATCCCCACCCCTGGCCCTTGTTGGTTCCATTACATGTTGGTGTAGGAAATTCCCTTGTACGCAATCAAGGAATCTTGCCTCGAATGAGTCCTCACCACTGTGTGGGTCAAGATTTATCCAGTCTATATCTTTATGATTAAAGTCTCCCATAATCAATATCCTACATTTTGTTTCCCGAGCCATGTTAACAACTGAGTTTATGACTTCAATAGTACCTATATGACTTTCCTCATAAACTTGA
>JAXCGZ010015365.1:35000-52500 GCA_037179515.1 Halocaridina rubra | reverse complement strand
GATAGATAGATAGATAGATAGATCGATAGATAGATGGATATATAGATATATAGATAGATAGATAGATAGATAGATAGATAGATATATAGATAGATAGATTAAAATAAGTAGCTTTTATCGTAGTATTAAATACCCTAACAAAAGCGTGCAAATTTAAGTCTGTACTCTCTTCCTAAGAATGAAAACACTATGAAATTTATAAACTTCAACTACTCCCGTATACTGATGCCCTGAGAGTAGTTTTAGAAACTACAAGCTTTAGTAGACACAGCATTGGGAATTTTTTTTCTTTTTATGAGTGTGACACCAGCACAGGCAAAGAAAAAAAAATAACTGCCCTCATCAATAAAGGCGTGGTCACGAGAAAACATTAAGACAATGGAAAAGAACAGGCTATTTGACAAGGCAGAGATGAGGTAATGATACACAAAGGGAAAGGACAGACTGAAAATATAGTCAAAGTACTGAGGGCCTAGAGATATGGAAAATTAGGCTCTGAGATGACGATAGATCCGCTTATTGAAGAAAAAAAAAGGTTTTAAGAATTTGGAAAGACAAAGGGAGAAAGAGAGTTCCAGGGTCTGGAGGTAGATGGAAAGAAGCAATAGCTGTACTGACCAACCTGCAAGCTACAAATCTCCACGCAGTACCTGTGAGACGAGGACGCTTGGCGGGTGCTACACGGCCTAAGCAGTGGGGGAGGGATGCAACTCGCCAAATCATCAGAGCATTGATGGCAGTAGTAGCGATAGAAAAGAGAAAAGGATACCTTCAGGCGAAAAGAAAGAGAATCCAGATTAGAAGTAAGAGAAGGCTCATTAATGAGTCTGACTGCCTTAAATTCAACCCTATCAAGGAGATAATGATAAGAAGAAGCACCCCAGATGTGTGAGCAGTATTCTAAACAGGGACGGATAGGACATATATAGATTTTAAATAAGAGTAAAGAGGAAAAGAAATGAAGGAAACGAAACAGATCCCCAAAATTTTTGGATGCAGATCTAATAATTTGGATTATGTGATTCCGCCAAAACAAGTTAGAAGCTATATGGATTCCTAATACGTTGATAGAAATAAGAGAGAATCTTTCATTAGTTTCGAAAACAATAGGGCTATCATGAGGAGAAGAAGATAAAGAGGTAGTTAGAAACTGTGTCTTGGAGGCATTAAATTTAACCAATTTTTGGGTGCCCCACTCAGATACCCTCTGCGAATCGGAGTTGATAGTACAAGAAAGAGTGATACGAGACTGATTACGTGTAACAGAGTAAGGTTGTGAAGAAAAGGCAGAGGAAAAGTGAAGGGTAGAATCGTTAGCAAAGGCATGAAGAAGAGAGGAAGATTGGGACTGTAGAATATCATTGATGAAGAGAAGGAACAGGGTAGGTGAAAGAACAGGGCCCTGTGGAACATCACTGGTATCAGGGATTGTGCTAAATGTTGAACCGTCAATAACTACAAATATAAAACGGTCAGAAAGAAAACTGGAAATCAGAGAACAGAGAGAAGGGGTAAAACCATTGGCAGGGAGTTTGGCCAACAGAGCCTTGTGCCAGATTCTGCCAAAAGCCTTACAGATATCAAGGGGAACGACAAAGGATTCCCATAGTTCCTCAGAGAAGATGACCATACATAAGTAAGATAGGACAGGAGCCCCCCAGTGGATCTTGCCTTGGGGAATCCATACTGGTGACTGGAGATAAATGAGTTAGATTCAAGGCATTTTAACAAGTGAGAATTTAGCAAAGTTTCGGAAACTTTAGCAATAGAAGAGGTTTGGGCGGGCAATAGGTTGGTAGTTTGAAGGAACAGAGCATTCGTCCTTCTTAGGAACAGGTTACACTAGAGCACGCATCGAAGATGAAGGATATATACTAGTTGACAAAATGAGGCAAAAATGACGGCAGAGAATGGGAACCAGTTCTTCTGCAAACTCCTTAAGGAACCTTACAGGGACATCATCGGGACAAGATAACTTGTTCGTCTTTAGCGAGCAAAGAACCTTATGAACTTTGCATGAAGAATGGATAAGGGAGGGTAAAGGGTTAGAGAGTGGGGTAAAGTTTGAGACAGGTGTGATGAAATCGTTTATGGGAGAGTTGGCAGAAAAATGAGAGCCAAAGAGAGAGTGGCTTTGTATGTGGGAGAGCAAGCTATAGAACCATCAGTATGAATGAGAGGGGGAAAGCTTGAGTTACAAAAGCGTTTGGAGAGGTTTTTGGCCAAGGACCAGAAGCATTTGTCAGTGGGAGAGGAGTTAAGGTCATCAACTTTTCTTCTTATAAAGGAAGCCTTAGACCTTCGCTTAAGAGCAGTACAGAGATTCCTAGCTATAATGAAAACAGAGCAAGTTAAATCAGAAGGAGAGGTTTGGTATGACCGATGAGCTCGATTCTTGGCCTGAATAATCATGGAGCAGGCACAGTCAAACCAAGGTTTAGGGGGACAAAAAGTTTTCGTAGAGGAAGGGAAGTAAACCTCCATACCCGAGGTTACAATCTCGGCAATTTTTAGGGCTACTTGATCAGGGTTGCGGGACTGAAAGCAGTAGTCATACCAAGGAATGTTAAAGAGGAAGTTACGCAAACCTTCACGTTGGTTAGGCTCAAAGTGCCAAAGGCTGCGCTGAGTAGGAGACATTGGTTGAGAGGGAGCAAAAATGGAAAATAATTAGATTACAGAGTGGTAATATTTACCAAAAGGGAAAAGCACAGAATAAGAGTAGTTTGAAGGGTTAGAAGTAAGATATAGGTCAAGAGTTTCGGCTGCATGTTTGTATTGATTGGGCACACAAGTAGAATGTTTGATAATATGCTCCATATCATGAGTAGTGGAGATAGCAAGGGCCTCACTTCCCCCCACTTCAGTGTGAGAAAACTTAAGCCGCTCACTGTGGTGTAAATTGATGTCTCCAATATAGAGATCTTTGGCATGTGTGTGAAGCTAGCAAGGATCATAACAAGAGGACAGATATTCAAAGAAGGACACAAAGTCAGTGGAGTTTGGAGAACAGTAACAGAAGCAAAGGAATATAGTGGTAGTGGAGAGATAGATTTTAGCTAGACAACTGGGTTTCATAGAGAAGGAGGAGGGTAGGGAAGGAAGTACCCAAGTGCTGCTCCACAGACGCAAGTTTAGAGTTCAGGCCACGAATGTTAGAATAGTGAAGAGTGAAAGAAGCAGATCTATCAGTAGGTGCAAGTTTAAGGGCAGAACCATTACTACCAGCAGCCATGTCTACCCTCAAGTCAGTAGGGGAGTCAGCAAGATCCCTAGAGATTCTTAGCACCCCTCTATGCAGGGTGCTGCGGGCCATGAGTTGTGGACCTTCCATAAATATAGCAAATACGAGGAAAAACGAGGGCTAAAAGAAACAGATATAGGGAGAGTTTTGACTTGTGAAATGTAATGAGATAGCAAGAGATGTGTAACAAATACGCCAGAATATTCAGTGTAGATGTCGGCATAAGGAAAGAACCGTCCTGAAGGAAGACTCAGTTGGAGCTGTCTGGACCAGTCCTACATGAACCCATAATACATTCAGCCGCAGCATTCCAATGGGCGGCTGGTGCCATTGCCAACCTTCTAAACATACTAACTATATATATATATATATATATATATATATATATATATATATATATATAATATATATATATATATATATATATATATATATATATATATATATATATATATATATATATATATATATATATATAGCATATATATATATATATATATATATATATATATATATATATATATATATATATATATATATATATATATATATATATATATATATATATATATATATATATATATATGCATATATATATATATGCATATATATATATATATATATATATATATATATAATATATATATATATATATATATATATATATATATATATATATATATATATATATATATATGTACATAATTTTGCTTTGAAAACAGCGAAGTTTATCCTATCAATTGTGTAAATATACTAGACATTCAGATAGCGGGAACTCTCTTCTTCCTTCTGTCTTCAGTAACTCTTATGACCTCTCTCCCTTCAAAATTCTAACCTATTTTCATCTCAGGGCCTAATCCTCCCATATTTCAATGTCTATTGTTTTTTCCTGTTCCCTCAGCCTGTCCTTTTCTTATTGTTTATCATACGCTTATTTCTGCTTTGTATTTAGGCTGCTACTTTTTCGCCATCTCGATGCTTTCTTGGTGCCCAGACCCAAAGAGGATAATTATCTTCACCCTTCCCGGTGTCACACCAATAATAAATTCTAATCCGTAACCGTCAGACCTCTGCGAAGAACAGAGTATTTGAAGGTACCAAAGTATTATATAGTATTCAAACTATTTTCAGTGCTTTAAAACACAAAATAGTTGAATGATGTCTAAAGAACTTTGAAGAGCCACTACTTCCATTGTCAATAGTAGCAGCTTATGAGAATTAGAACAGTGGGTTTTGTAAATACTGAATATATAAACACCTCAACAACTATTCTTTGGGCACTAAAACCCTTGAGAATAGTTGATGAGCTTTTTAACTCCGAAGGAATAACATAAGCTACTGCTCCCATTCTTTGAGGTATGAATAATGGCTCTCGAGGCTTCCATGGCATTATAAACTTCAGCTATTCTAAAAGGTACAGTTGAGAGCCGTGGTTCTAGAGTTAAGGCACATAAATTCTACAAGGACTAATCAGGCTTTTTCGTTGAAACCGATATAGTGGCACCTGGCCATGTTGTTGTTTGCTCTTTTGTGCGTCATTGCTATTCCCCATGAAGGGGTTGTTTCAGACAGGTTGGAGTTGAGGAATTAAGACTGGATACTCTTCCTAGCGCCCCGCGGTGGAATCGAGCACGAGTCTATCACTTCCCCATGTGAATTATCTAACCACTGCACCACCTCTGTCCCCAGTGGCAATTGATCATATACGAGACTCAGATGAGAACCTTTGATAATCAAAACACAACTTGTAAAATTAAAGGACTAGCCGAAAATTACAATCCTTTTCCTTCCAATAAAACGAAGAACTGAGAAGATACCGAGAAAAAATTCTAATTTAAAGAATAAAAAGGATAAAGGATATGAGGAAAGAATAAAGAAAATGTTGAATACAGAAAAAAGAAGAAGAAGAAGAAGAAGAAGAAGAAGAAGAAGAAGAAGAAGAAGAAGAAGAAGAAGAAGAAAGTAAAATAGAAAGCAGGCATAACCTCAGCTGCCACGCCTCATTAAATTGTAAAATCCTTAATCGTATTTTCTCCTCATATTTGAAGATACCGGGAGAACACCTGGTTTTCCACTGAAAGGAAAGCGAAAGGTTTATTTATTTATTTTTTTCAAATCTGTTCTTTTTAGTATAAACGGAAATGCATTGTGATACATACCTTGCTATTTAATTAATGTATCGTACGTGCAGGTGCACTTTTTTACTACGTGTACCGCACGCGTACGCGTATTTTTTTCTCTACACGTAACGTAAGTGTATTTTTTGTTTATATGTATTTATTTAACCTCTGCCATATTTGCTTCTTTACATATGTGTTCCTTTATTTATCCATCAATCTATCAAAACGTCTGCATAGAGGAGAGTTAAGGAGATCCCAGAGAGGATAGAGTGTATGCTAACACATCCACCATGTGGCTCAGACGAAATACCAGGCAATCAATTTCATTCTCGTGTTTTGCTTCAGTTGTCCCTAGTGCAATCTTTGGCTTGCCGTTTGCTTCTGACTTTCTGGACGAGGCTTTCTCGTTGCATTTCTGCTCATATTTAAGCATACAATGAAGTTTTGTACAGTGATTACGTATCGGTATTTTGCAGTGACGGTGGTATTGCAGTGTTAGTGAGAATTTTTGTCTTTTCTTTTCTGTGAAAGCCTGTCACTGTGGTGTTCTCTATTTTCATATTTTGTCATTCTGGGTAAAAGACATTCGTTCCATGTTCCTTACTCTCTGTGTAAGAAGCTTTCAGTGCAGACTTACTTATGATTTTTTTATTGCTTTCCTCATATTAGGTCGCTGAAATCTTGTTCTGACACTCAGTTGGTGAGAGAGAGAGAGAGAGAGAGAGAGAGAGAGAGAGAGAGAGAGAGAGGCTCATTTTGATGTAGTGTGCATCTTACTTTATTTAAGTGTGCAGTACTATAAGAGAATACAAATTTAGAGCTAAATTATACTCTCGAATCTTACCTCTAAATCCAAACTGTTTCAAATATGCTTACGAATTGCCTGAAGCTATTTTACCTTAAAATATGAATCAAAGTACCTGCCAAATTTTATTCGTAAGGAAAAACACATCCTCGACTTGGAAAATGCAAAACTGATACTAGATCATGATCTGAGATCTCCCGTCACAGTCTAAGCCGTTGGCCAAGTCTGTACTAAAGGTTCTAACCACCAGGTTGTCGGTTTGAAATGTATGTCAAAATACCTTTCATATACTATCTTTTACGGAAAAGTACATCTTCAACTCAAATCAAAATAATCATTTCAGAAATTTTCAAAATATTTTCCTGCTAAATAATGCTATAATATACATCTTTCTTAAATGCTTCAGCTAACATGTTTTCCCTTTATATATGAGCTAGTTTACCTGCCAAATAATACTACCTTTAAATGGCGATTCCTCCTACACCAAGACATGAAGGTAAACATAAATGTAAACACCATTTTACTTATTTGCTTGATCTATACAGGTTTTTTTTTATAGTTTAGCTCTTGAGACGGTTAGGCTAATAAAACAATTCGAGCGTATATAGTATCCAGTTTGTCATAGTCATAGTCATAGTCATAGATTTTATTGCCAAATATTTAGTATACATACAGGAATAAATATGTACATTATATTCAGAGGCACTAGCCTGCTGAGCAAGAGCTCCTTGGCAGGCAGTTTAATGTATATTTTTCACATAAATTAAAGTATGACGGCAATAGTTAACAAAAGCTCCAATATAGCAATCTCATACTTATCTTGTAATAAAACAAAACAGTAGGCTGACCTTAACCTGGATATAATGATACACCAATACTGTATTAATTATTAATCAACAGCTGCTTGATTTTGCCTAGTAAATAAATGCTGTTTGAGTTTCTTTTTAAATAAAGTTGTGCCAGTTATTGTTTTTAAATCTTCTGGTAATGCATTCCAACATTTTGGGCCAAAACAGTGAATAGAAAATTTGTACAAGGTTGTTCTCGGCTGTGGACAAATCAAATTTATACTGCTACCTCTAGTTCCATGGTTGCGTTGAATAAATCTAAATAATTTTCTGTTATCGTTAACATCACTATGTATAATAATAAGACAGAAATATTGTATCAAGTAATTAAATTTAAGCAAGTTTAGCTCCTTGAATAAAGAGGAAGTTGAGTCATATTTTCCACTATATGTAATAGTTCTGATCAGTCTTTTCTGAGTTACAAATACATCCCTTACAATTGACGGCCAAGTACAACCCCAGATGGACAAACAGTATATAATATGAGGATAACACAGGGAATAGTATATGCTTTTTAAGGTCTCATTTGTTAGGTTATGGCGAATTTTATACAAAATTCCACACGTCTTGGACAGTTTTGAGCAGACAGATTGAATATGATATTTCCAACTTAAATTTTCATCAATAAGTACTCCCAAAAATTTCTTACAAGCAACTCTTTTAACTTCATACCCATTCATATTAACTTGACCAATATTGTGTACTACAGATCTATTTTGAAATAAGATATAGTCAGTTTTGGAAACATTTAGCTTTACTTTATTAACAGAGACCAAGTTGTTAATTTTTTCTAGTTCACTATTTAAAACAGAATGCAGGTGGTCAAGGTTATTATCATGCAAGAGACGGTTGGTGTCATCTGCATAAAGAATATATTTGAATTTATTACTGGCATTGGAAATATCATTTATATAAACTAAAAATAACAATGGGCCCAGTATTGATACCTGTGGTACTCCCCTCTCAATAGTTTGCAACAGAGATGCTTTCCCTTTACAGTATACGGCTTTTTTATATTTCAAGTAGCTCTTAAATAACTGTAATGGTGTTCCCCTAATACCCACACAAGTTAGTTTTTCTATTAGTATATCATGGTCTGAGTCAAATGCTTTGGACAAGTCTAGGAAAACCCCTGCAACAAAGTTTTTATTTTCTAAAGTTTGATAAACATCACTTGTAAAGTTCATTATTGCTTTTTCAGTGGTCTTATTATTACGGAATCCATATTGATTTTCGGATAATACGTTGAACTTTTCAAGGAATTCTTTAAGTCTGTGAACAATCGCTTTTTCAAACACTTTACTTAAAGACGGTAAGATAGATATAGGTCTATAGTTATTTTCATCATCTACAGTGCCTGACTTAAAAATAGGTATTACTTTAGCACTTTTTAGTTTGTCTGGGAAACATCCTTGCTGAAAACATAGATTGATTATGTGGATAAGTGGGGTACCAATATAATGGGAAGTGACCTGGAGTAGTTTTGATGGAATTTCATCATATCCCGATGCTGTATTTGGTTTTAAGGTTGTTATATATTTAGTGACTTCTTCCCTTGTAACAGGATACAAGTAAAACGAAAAGTCTGGTGGATTATTAAGAAACTGTCGGTGTGAGTTTTGTTGCACATTTTGTTGTTCCTGTGTTGGTTGTGCAATAGTTAAGAAATGATTATTAAAGATATTAGCAGTGTGGTCATTATCATTTTTTAATTTGATATCCTTTGAATGATTAATTTATTTTCGTCCCATTAGGCTGTTTATTGTATTCCAGGTGGACTTGCTGTTTCCTTGTTCCTTCTCAAGCCTATCCTGAAAATATTTATATTTTGCAGCTCGGAGTAGTGTTACTAATTTGTTCCTGTAAGCTTTATATCTGGCTCCAAAAGACAAAGGCCATTTTGATGCAAGCCTTTCTAATCGGTGTTTTTCTTTGATACTATTTTTTAATCCTGCAGTTATGTGTGGGCATCTGTTGTTTTTATTATTTACAGTCGATTTTCTTAGAGGAAAGAAGTCTAGAAATTTATCTCTAAATGTGCAGTGAAATTTATTAAAAGCTTCATTTGCATTATTTAGGTCAAAGATATGTTGCCATTTTTCATGTGATATATCTCTAGTAAATTTAGCTATGTTATCATCAGAGAAATGTCTTTTTTCTACATATGCATCAAATTTATGTTCTTTTTTAAACTGGGAGTATACTGCGAAATGATCTGTTATGTCGGTGTACACTATGCAATTACTTATGTTGTCTTCAAGATTTGTGGTCCAGATATGATCGATTAGAGATGCACTATTTTCAGTTACTCTCGTAGGTTTAGTAGTTATTGGAAAGTAGCCACGTGAATACATTAAGTTTATAAAATCAGTTACTCTTTGATCATTTATTTTAAACAAATCTAAGTTCCAATCACCGAATAAATAAATAGTTTTGTACTTTTTTCTTGTTGCAAAATCAAATACTTTCAGTAAAGCTTCAAGGAATTCAGGCATGTTCCCCTTTGGTGGTCTATATACGGATGCAAAGAAGCAATTTTCCTTACCGTTATGTACCTGTACACTAACACATTCAATGAATCGTTCCCTCATACTGCACTCCGTTATAACACTCGAGCTATACTTATTAGCTACATACATACATACATACACCTCCACCTTTCCTGTCTCTGTTCTGAGTGAACATATTGTACGCTGTTATATTATACAATGCTTCAATATCATTATCCAGCCTAGTCTCCGAAAAACCCATTACATCACATATATTATTTTCTGTTAAACATTGATCAACAAATATTTGAAGATTATTTGCAAGACTTCTAATGTTCATGCACAAAACCGAAAATGCATTAGATTTATTTAAATTTGAATACAGTTCATTTAAGTATATATAAATTGAAAAAGTGTTGGTTGCATTTCTCATATTATTCAAAAACAAATCTATTTCATTTTCAAGATCAAGTGGGTTAAATATCATCTTATCAAGCTCATTGATACATAAATAATTGGGGAGTACTTTGTCGTTGTTTGTTAGCCTTATAAGTTCATCGTCACTAATGGAATAGTATGGGAGGTATCTATTTACAGCCATGTTGAAGAAATAAATTATACTACTTTTACATTACTGACTTACAAGCTACCATTTACTTCTACCATATCTTACCGGGTTCTTCCGGCCATTTATTGGTTTAGGGTGTGAGCGTTTTATAGCTCCCTTGGCGGGAGACACGGCTGGAGGGGGTGTGGGTGATGACATATCACTCTCCCGCCCCCCCACTCCCGCGCCCCCCACCCCTGCACCACCGATCCTGGTCATCTCCTCATCCACGCCACCCACAGCACCCACAGCACCAGCCACACTCTCGGAGTTGTATCGTTCCTTCACGATGAGCTTCGTATGTTTAAAGTAGGCAAATTTCCCTTCTGATCTAGCCTGTTTTAGTCGTGGCATCTGTACAGATTTTATTGCCTGTGATGCGGCACACAGGTCATCATTAAGGTAGATCTTGGTGCCTTTCAACTTTCTGGCATTTCGCATGACCATCTTTCTGTCACAGTAGTGGGAGAAACGAGCCACTATGGTGCGAGGTTTGTCATCAGGAAGTGGTCCCACCCTGTGAGCACTCTCCAACGTCATGCCTTCTAGCTGTAATTTATCGGCTATCAGGCCTGATACCATCGTCGTTGTTTGCTCCCAGGTAATGACAGCCTCTTGTTCATGGGTGAGACCAAAATATATATATCATATATTCCCTTTATTAAATTTTTTACAGGTTTTACTTTAGTAGTATATTTATTACTACATCTGCAAAACAAATAAAGAGAAAGGTATTGTTATTATAATTATTATTATTATTATTATTATTGTTATTATTATTATTATTATTATTATTATTATTATTATTATTATTATTATTATTATAATTACTATTATTATTATTATTATTATTATTATTGTAGTAGTAGTAAAAGTAGTAGTGGTAGTAGTAGTAGTAATAGTAGTAGTAGTAGTATCTTTCAACAGCTTTAAAAGATACATTCCCAAATCGCAAGATTTAGAGAGAGAGAGAGAGAGAGAGAGAGAGAGAGAGAGAGAGAGAGAGAGAGAGAGAGAGAGAGAGAGAGAGAGAGAGAGAGAGAGCGTCGTTAAGGATAGTTTCCAATCATAGCCAAAATAGACAATCAAAGGCAAGCAAATTGATTAGCTTGCATTGGGATTAGGGGATTGAGAGATTTGGTAGGCAGATTTGGCGTGGGATACACAAACTAGAGAAATATTAAATTTTCTTTCCCAAGTATGCAGAGTGTCATCCTAGAAACAGGGATTTGCTGTGTTGCATGAGCCTATATAAGCCTCTATACAATATTATTTATTTCTAACTAATGAATGATAATAATTTAAGGTGTATGCAAAATTGAGGCCTGAAGTATGAGTTTATATATATATATATATATATATATATATATATATATATATATATATATATATATATATATATATATATATATATATATATATATATATATAGAGAGAGAGAGAGAGAGAGAGAGAGAGAGAGAGAGAGAGAGAGATTTTTTATTTTTTTCATGATTATGACTGAGTGGATAAGGATCGATGTTTTGATATGGCTGGCTCTAGAACTCGAGGTCATAGTTTGAAGCTTCGTAAGAAAACTTTTTTGCAGGATGTAAGGGAGTACTTTTATTTAGTGTAAGGGTAGTTGATTATTGGAATTCACCAAGTAAGAAGGTTGTTAAATTTAAAGTTAAAGTTTGGTGGACTTCAGCCATGGTATCAGTAAAGGAATTAAAGACACTGGTTATAAGCCTTGATGATAAAATTCGGAATATGAATAGAGAAATGAAAGAGAATGAAACACCCAGAGAGGAAATAAGATTTTTGGAGGAAGCAAATGAAGAACAATGGCAAGGGAAAAAACTAGAAAAACGAAAAAAGAAGCTTGGATTGGAAAAGAGTGAACTAGAAACCAGAATTTCTAAACAAGAAGATAACAATTAACAGTTGAATGACAACCTGATGGAATTAAATGTTAGTTCACTTCTCTCTTCTGAGAGAAACGAGATTTCAGCTTGGAAAGTCCAGATTAAGGAAAACATCGAACCGTTTAGGAAAGAGTTTCAGGAGCTGAATACGGAACATGATCCAATGAAAACTTCCTTTGATGATGCACTAAAAGGGATTGTGGCAGTAAAAGAGGCTGTGAAGGTGGTGGCACTGGAAAACATACAAACAGTTGACTATAAAGAAATAACAATAGAAAAAATGAAAGGTCGTTGTGATGGAAAGGGCTAATCCACTGATTAAACAGGCACTTGATAAAGAGAAGACAATGATAATTTCAAGCATAAAGCGAATCCCAGGAGCCAACATGGCAGGGGAGACTTGAAGAAAATAAAGCTAGGGTTGTAGACCTGATAAGAAAGCTTGGAGTAGTTTGTGGTCCTGAGGATATTGTAAACATTCACCAACTAGGTAAATATTCGAGGGAGGGAAAGCAGAGTCAAACAAAAGTAAGCTTTGAGAGAGGGGACACATGTGAGGAGAGGAAAGCAGCCTTCAAGAATTCACAGAAGTGTTTATTAGACGATACAGAACACAGGAAGAGATGGAAAGGATAGAAAAACTTATTGCAAGAGGCTAGAAGGATAAATGAGGAGAGAAGAGAAGACAAATATTAATTTCAGAGTTCTTCCAGACGAAGGAAAGATAAAGAAGATAATGATAGAAGATCATGGGATGGGGCCTCATTACGATTGTTATACGTAAATGCTGATGGTTTAGCTAATGGATTAGCTAATCCATCAGCATTTGTGTATAACAGTCTTAATGAGGTCCCATTCCCTGATCTTCTATCATTATCTTCTTTTTCTCCCCTTTGTCTGGAAGAACTCTGAAATTAATATTTTTCTTCTCTTCTTCATTTCTTTCCTCATTTAACCTTCTAGCCTCTTACAACAAGAGTATTCACAATAGCAACACAGATATAGTGGCAGTTACAGAGACTAAGTTGAGTGAGCACAAAAACAGTGTCACAGTTTTTCCTAAAGGCTTCAGAATATTAAGGGTTGAAAGATCTAAGAGGACTGGCAGAAGGATAGCACTGCTCATGAGTGAAAGGATTCAGGTTGAAGAAATAAACTTGGCTATAGAAAGTGAGTTCAAGGAATTTCTTGTTGCTCAATACCGGGTCAGAGAGCATTATAATGACTGTTGTATATAACCCACCAAAGAACCAACATAGGCTGGAGGTTTATGAGGAAAGTCATAGAGGTACTATTGAAGTCATAAACTCAGTTGTTAACATTGCATGGGAGAGAAAATGTAGGATGTTGATTATGGGAGATTTAAGCATAGAGAGATAAATTGGATAAATCTTGACCCACATAGTGGGGAGGACTCATTCTGGGCAAGATTCCTAGATTGCGTACAAGGGAATTCCCTACCCCAACATATACTGGAACCAAAGAGGGAAAGGGGTGGGGATGAGCCATCACTGCTTGATCTAGTATTCACAGATTATTAGGAAGAGTGACCACTGTGGCTTGTTGATGGAGTTTATCATCGAAGATGTTCTGCCTGATAGTAGATACACTGAGGACATGAGGAGGAAGTACCCAAAAGTAGATTCATCAAAATTAAGTGCCTAAGTAAAAGAAGAGAGACAGAGGGAAATTATGAAAAGAATATCAGGAAGGCTAAAGAAAATCCCAAGCGTTTCCCAAACTGAAGGTCAAAGAACAGATTTTAAGGTTAAAAGAGTCGATAGAAGCTTTGCTGAATGGATGAAGAGATCTGCGAATAATTGAGCATGGAATTTCAGTCAATATTCAAAGCAGAAAATACCCAACTCCTTCAGATTGCTGAGATTGGAGTTCCTGGGCTGGTATTAGAGGATATCATCTTTTAAACCACAGAAATATGCAGTGTTGATGAAGTTAGATGCTCATAAAGATGCAGGTCCTGATGATTTATCCCCTTATGTACATAAGAAATGCGCTAAAACAAAATTGGTTCTGCTTTGCATCATATTTGAAAAGTTGCTGGAATCAGTGCAGCTTCAGAGATGCTGTAAACAGATGACTGTAGTACTATCTTCAAAAAGGAAAGGAGGAATACAGCTCTAAGCAATAGGCCTTTTCCTTGACCAGCATTGTTTGAAAAGTTATGGAGAAACTACTAAGAAAACACATCTCTCTACACTAGGAATTCTACAACTTTTTGTCAGTGAGACAACATGGTTTCAGAGAACACAGATTAACAGTAACAAACTTATTAGAGCTTTATGATGAGGTAAGCCGCATTTAACAGGAAAGAGAGGGCTGGTCAGATTGCATACGCCTAGATTTTCAGAAGGTATTTGATATGGTCCCTCATGGGTGACTTATTAAGAAGCTGCAAATAATGACGAGAATAGGTGAAAATATCTTGAAATGAATAAAACATTACTTAGAAGGAAGGGAACAAAGGATTTTAGTAAAACGCTCTGTGTCTGAATGAAGAAGGGTTAGTAGTGGGGTCCCACAGATTTAGTTTTAGTGCTACGTTTGTTTCTTTTATACGAAAATTACCTACCAGATTCAATAAATTCATTCTTGAATATGTTTGAAGATGATGCACAGATTGAGAAGAGACTAAGAGAAGAGAACAATGGCAGAGAAGTTCAAGAAGACTTAAATAGTCTGAATGACTGGCCAGAAAAGTGCTCAATGGAATTCAGTACCTCAAAATGTAAGGCAGTGAGAATGGGTACAAGTGTGTGAAGATCCAGGCTTGAATACTTAATAGCAGGAGTAGAACTTCAAGACAGAGAATGAGAAAAATTTGGAAGTAAACATACTGGCAGATTTGTCTCCGGATATGTATATACATGGCACACTAAAGGCAGCATTTGCTCTCTTAGCATATGTAAGGGTAGCCTTCAGACACATGGACATGGAAATGTTCAGAAATATTTATGTATCTTATCCGAGGCCAAAGCTTGAATATGCAGCCCCGTTTTGTAATCCACACTTTTTAAAAGCACACAAATATGCTGGAAAAAATTCAAAGATATGGCACGAATCTGGTGCCAGAAATACGCAATCTCTGTTATAAGGAGATGCTGAGGGAATTAGACTTACCATCACTCGAAGCTAGAATGATGATTGCTGGATATGGTGACAATTTCCATATTTCTTCATGGTTTTGACAGAGTGGATGGGGATCTATATTTTGATATGGTTGCCTCTAGATCTAGAGGTCATAGTTTAAGCTTCGTAAGAAAACTTCTTTGCAGAATGTAAGGCAATACTTTATTTTTATTGTAAGAGTAGATGATGATGATTGGAATTGGTTAAGCGAGGAGTTGGCCGGTGCTAACGCAATTTATACTTTTAAAGGTAAATGTGATAACCAGCACTGAGGACAAAAATGGAACCGACCAAGAAATGAGGAGTTACGAGAATAGGGCTCTTTCCCGTAAGCACAATTATGTAATCAAAATTAGGTAATTATATACTTACATACGTACATACATACATACATACATACATACATACATACATACATACATACATACATACATACATACATACATACATACATACATACATACATACATATATATTGACACACATTTTCTACCATTCACCTGAGGGTTAATTCACAACAGTCATCCCCTCTCACTACAATCAGACTACTTGGATCACCCACATTTCTAAGTGGCTTAACTCCACCCTGGGCTGGGCAGCCGCATCTGGATTACTCATAGTGTCCATAAATGTATATATACAAATACACTATATTTTTTTTTGGGGGGGAAGGGATTGGGGGGTAGAACCAATGTAAATGAGTTGGCACTGAGGGATACATAAATTATAATATGTAAGCTTCAATATGTAATGTTAAACATGAGAGCTTATGCAGGTGAATCTCTGCATGTAAACTTATACATGTGAACTTATACAAGTAATTTAATGTAAGTAATCTTAAGCATGTAAACGTATACATGTAAGCTTATACGTGTATACCTACACACGCCAACATTTACACGAAAATTTATGAATGTGAACTTATGCCATAGAGTAAAAAGGCGACGTTAATAGTCTGTATGGTAAACAAAGTTTCCTCGTAGTTTGATGTTTGTTAAATAATTTATGGTTTCATGTGAGGGAAGTACTTACCGAGAAATTTTGTACATCGCTATGGTAGAAAAGCTGCCTTTTATTATTATTATTATTATTATTATTATTATTATTATTATTATTATTATTATTAGTATTATTATTATTATTATTATTATTAGTATTATTATTATTATTATTATTATTATTATTATTATTATATTATTATTATTATTATTATTATTATTATCCCTTACCAGCAAAAGTAGCTTCTCTCCGACGGCCTCGATCCCCCACTTTAAGTGATGAGGAGGTATCGATGTTCAAACAAAGTAGATAGACAAACAAACACATTATACACTTACACTAATTATATAAAATGATCAATGGGAATCCAGCCACCGGGGACATGGGCAAGTCTACTCGTTGCCGGTCCCAAATCCAGATTAATTATAAAGGGTTAATGTCATGATGGTCAGAAAAGCATAAGTCTTTGCAAATACCAAACATCCTTGCTAGTGAATTACAGAAGAAGATGAAGCAGGTTAAAGGTCTCTAATGAAAGGCAGAGGCAAGGGACAATAATAGCAAAGAACCTGATACTTCCCACCAAATAGCCGGCACCTTAGCCCCCTCTCAAATCATATGGACTCAGTGAATTCCAAACAATTGCTGAATAATCAAGTAAACCTATAGGAAATCAGTGACCCTCAAATCAATAGCCCAGTTTATACGGCAACGACGTGAGACAAGTCAAGCTAATCCAACAACCCAAACAAAGAAATTTAAATTTGATGTAATCTCCTTTCGGATAGTTCCTCCTTATGTCCTCAGTACCTCTACTTTCTGGCAGAATATCTTCGATGATGTACTCCATCAACAACACACAGTGGTCACTCGTTCCAATTGGAGGTTTATACTGAATTTTTTCAATATCCAACACATTAACATGCCCACTCCTGGCCCATGTTGGTTCCAGTATATGTTGGTGTAGTAAAATCCCTTGTACGCAATCTAGGAATCTTGACCCGAATGAATCCTCCCCACTGTGTGGGTCAAGATATACGTGTGCGTGTGTTTATTAGTGTCGTGTGGTGTGTGTGTGTGCATACATTATATATAAAAATCCCTTGTACGCAATCTAGGAATCTTGACCCGAATGAATCCTCCCCACTGTGTGGGTCAAGATATACGTGTGTTTATTAGTGTCGTGTGTGTGTGCATACATTATATATAAGTATATATATATATATATATATATATATATATATATATATATATATATATATATATATATATATATATATATATGTATATTTATATATATATATATATATATATATATATATATATATATATAT
>JAXCGZ010015365.1:17500-30000 GCA_037179515.1 Halocaridina rubra | reverse complement strand
GGCACCAGTTTCGTGGCATGTCTTTGAACTTTTTCAAGCTTAGCTATGTGCTTTTTCAAGTGCGGATTCCAAAAGGGGGCTGCATATTCGAGTTTTGGCCTCACATAGGTTACATAAATATTTTGAACATTTCCTTGCCCATGTGCCTGAAGGCTACCCTTACATTTGATAAGAATGCATATGCTGCCCTTACTATGCCATTTATATGTATTTCTGGAGACAAATCTGCCAGTATGTTTACTCCTAGATCTCTCTCATGGGAGTAGACTCAGATTGGAACCAAAGCTGGCTGCCCGTCTTAACGCCCCACTGCCAAATCGTGTGTGTGTGTGTGTGTGTGTGTGTGTGTGCGCGTGTGTGTGTGTGTGTGTGTGTGTGTGTGTGAGAGAGAGAGAGAGAGTGTGTGTGTGTGTGTGTGTGTGTGTGTGATTACCTAATTGTGTTTACGGGAAAGAGCCCAAAGCTCGTATCTTCCCGTCTCATCATCGGTTCCATTTTATACTTAGTCATACTTATCATACCTGTCCTAAAAACTATGGATTGAGATAGCATTAACTACCTCCTCGCTTAGCCAATTCCAATTATCAACTACTCTTACACTGAAAAAGTATTTCCTTACATCCTGCAAAGAAATTTTCTTACGAAGCTTCAAACTATGACCTCTAGTTCTAGAGCCAGCCATATCAAGATATCGATCCCTATCCACTCTATCATAACCATGAAGGAATTTAAAGACTGTCACCATATTCCCCCTCCCTCTTCTAGCTTCGAGTGATGGTAAGTCTAATTCCCTCAGCCTCTCATCATAACTGAGATTGCGTATTTCTGGCACCAGTTTCGTGGCATGTCTTTGAACTTTTTCAAGCTTAGCTATGTGCTTTTTCAAGTGCGGATTCCAAAAGGGGGCTGCATATTCGAGTTTTGGCCTCACATAGGTTACATAAATATTTTTGAACATTTCCTTGTCCATGTGCCTGAAGGCTACCCTTACATTTGATAAGAATGCATATGCTGCCCTTACTATGCCATTTATATGTATTTCTGGAGACAAAGCTGCCAGTATGTTTACTCCTAGATCTCTCTCATGGGAGTAGATTCAGATTGGAACCAAAGCTGGCTGCCCGTCTTAACGCCCCACTGCCAAATCGTGTGTGTGTGTGTGTGTGTGTGTGTGTGTGTGTGTGTGTGTGTGTGTGTGTGTGTGTGTGTGTGTGAGAGAGAGAGAGAGAGAGAGAGAGAGAGTGTGTGTGTGTGTGTGTGTGTGATTACCTAATTGTGATTACCTAATTGTGCTTACGGGAAAGAGCCCAAAGCTCGTATCTTCCCGTCTCATCATCGGTTCCATTTTATACTTAGTCATACTTATCATACCTGTCCTTAAAACTATGGATTGAGATAGCATTAACTACCTCCTCGCTTAGCCAATTCCAATTATCAACTACTCTTACACTGAAAAAGTATTTCCTTACATCCTGCAAAGAAATTTTCTTACGAAGCTTCAAACTATGACCTCTAGTTCTAGAGCCAGCCATATCAAAATATCGATCCCTATCCACTCTATCATAACCATGAAGGAATTTAAAGACTGTCACCATATCCCCCCCTCACTCTTCTAGCTTCGAGTGATGGTAAGTCTAATTCCCTCAGCCTCTCATCATAACTGAGATTGCGTATTTCTGGCACCAGTTTCGTGGCATGTCTTTGAACTTTTTCAAGCTTAGCTATGTGCTTTTTCAAGTGCGGATTCCAAAAGGGGGCTGCATATTCGAGTTTTGGCCTCACATAGGTTACATAAATATTTTTGAACATTTCCTTGCCCATGTGCCTGAAGGCTACCCTTACATTTGATAAGAATGCATATGCTGCCCTTACTATGCCATTTATATGTATTTCTGGAGACATATCTGCCAGTATGTTTACTCCTAGATCTCTCTCATGGGAGTAGACTCAGATTGGAACCAAAGCTGGCTGCCCGTCTTAACGCCCCACTGCCAAATCGTGTGTGTGTGTGTGTGTGTGTGTGTGTGTGTGTGTGTGTGTGTGTGTGTGTGTGTGAGAGATAGAGAGAGAGAGAGAGTGTGTGTGTGTGTGTGTGTGTGATTACCTAATTGTGATTACCTAATTGTGTTTACTGGAAAGAGCCCAAAGCTCGTATCTTCCCGTCTCCTGATCGGTTCCATTTTATACTTAGTGATACTTATACCTGTATGTGATTACCTAATTGTGTTTACGGGAAAGAGCCCAATGCTCGTATCTTCCAGTGTCCTGATCGGTTCCATTTTATACTTAGTGATACTTATCATACCTGTCCTTAAAACTATGGATTGAGATAGCATTAACTACCTCCTCGCTTAGCCAATTCCAATTATCAACTACTCTTACACTGAAAAAGTATTTCCTTACATCCTGCAAAGAACTTTTCTTACGAAGCTTCAAACTATGACCTCTAGTTCTAGAGCCAGCCATATCAAAATATCGATCCCTATCCACTCTATCATAACCATGAAGGAATTTAAAGACTGTCACCATATCCCCCCTCACTCTTCTAGCTTCGAGTGATGGTAAGTCTAATTCCCTCAGCCTCTCATCATAACTGAGATTGCGTATTTCTGGCACCAGTTTCGTGGCATGTCTTTGAACTTTTTCAAGCTTAGCTATGTGCTTTTTCAAGTGCGTGTGTGTGTGTGTGTGTGTGTGTGTGTGTGTGTGTGTGTGTGTGTGTGTGTGTGTGTGTGTGTGTGTGTGTAATTCAATAAAAGAAAAGATTGACAATGTTAGAACATTTTTATAGTTTTAATTAAAAAGTGATACCTGACACTGATTAGTAAAAATAACCAGGACACAGGGAATCACAAGCCTATGGGTTTCTTCATTCGAAATGAAATAATGTTTACACAGAAACAAACAAATAATAACGTTAACTGAACAATATAATCATGAATAAACACAATTCATCGAAAAGTTAAACTAAATATCAGTTAGAAAACTGACCAGAAGACGAGGTATCACAAGCATTTGGCTCTCTCTCCCTTTAATGCAAATACATATTTACACATAAAACACGAATTCTGCTGTATTATCAAGATGAGCCTTTAATAAACACAATTTATGGACAGCTACAACGAACAGTGACCCCGGAAGCTGACGAGGAGATGGGGAATTATAAGCATGTCTCTGTCTCCTGTGAATGACTTTGAGAACTGACCAAGAGACGGAGACTTACAAGCATTAGTCCGTTACCCGGGCACACTGGCAGGGGTACACACGAAAACACAAATTTCACGGAGTGATAAAACTCAACACAATTTCGTATAATGATACTATCATTGTCTCTGAAACTGACCAAGAGACGGGGAATCACAATTGTCAGATTTTTTCGTATAGTAAACAAGTAAGCGTTTTCACACAAAAAATCACAAATTTATTTAATAAATAAAAATGAACGTTATAAACCATATTCGTGGAATGATACAGCTAACAATGACTTTGGTTGCTGACCAGGAGACGAGGAATCACAAGCATAAGGCTTTCGTCCCTAAACATAATTGTGTTTACGGAAACACAAATTTCTTTAAATGATAAAAATGAACAATGCTAAATCTCAATATCTTGGGAAAAATGCAATTCTTACCATATATTTAGGTTTCGATTTTTTTTTTTTTTTTGTAGCTCGGTAATAGCAAAGCCCAACATACCCTGGCGCGCAAGTACTTTACTGACTACATCACTTTTTTATTATTTTTTTTTTTTTGGCCAATTGAAGTGCCATAATTAGTCCCCATTCGAATGGGAGTAGACTCAGATTGGAACCAAAGTATTAAAGCTGGATGCCTGTCTTAACGCCCCACTGCCTAATCGAATTCATGAATGACAGGCTTGTCACTCCCCAGCTTGAGCGTACTACTACGGCCTCCATTAGATAATGATGAATTGTAGTGAAAAATTCAGCCAGAGAACTCAAAACAAAGTCATGGAATTCTGCTTTTATATTTAAAATTCACAATAAGTAAGAATATTCTAATCCCACTATATATATATATATATATATATATATATATATATATATATATATATATATATATATATATATATATATATATATATATATATATATATATATGTATATATATATATATATATATATATATATATATATATATATATATATATATATATATATATATATATATATATATATATATATATATATATATCATCATCATCATCATCGATGTGCCATATCCACTTCGACTTAGGCAACCATGGAACAGTATACTTGTCTCTTATCTAGTGAAGTGCAAAGGATTACATCCATTTTATATGTAATATTTCTTACCCTGCCCAGGATTCGATCCCACGACATCTTTGACAGTCCTTCAGTATGCATATGTCCTCCCTACTAAATCAATGTATAGAATTTAGTATATATGATACACTTGCATTAGTAGCACAATGTTTGCACCACATCACAATATCGGTATTATGGTTTGTCAGCCGAAATTCCTTTACTACCAATAACTACAATTTATTTTTTTTTTCTTTTAAGTTGGACTTCATTGGCATCAATTGTTGGGTATAAATATTGAAGTTGGAATATGTAAATGAAATTTATTGAGCTTTTGCTAAACAGGATTCTGTTTTAACTACCTTTTTTTTCATTCATTCAAGTTTTTAAGTCGTCACCAAAGCAGAATATTTTTTTTTAGCCCTACTTGCATATACCTGTTATCTTTTTATACTAGTATATTTACTACAAAGCTAATTCAACTCTATAATTCTTATTTCTAGAGCAGTTATTTTTACACCAACATCGCGTACACCGGAATAACATTTAAATTTGTTACGATTTCTTAGGCCAGGATATTTTTAAACACAAAATAGCTTTAACACTCCGTACAATATTATCACATCCGTTACTTTTTTTCTTTTCTTTTTTTAGGGTGTTCTACCATAGATTCTTTGCACATCAAAATAATTCATTTCTTAAGGGAAAAGAACTTTAGTTAGTTTTCAATTTTATTCTAGTTCTAGAGTCTTGGAATACATAAAAGTGGAAATCGTTAAACTCTTTTAAAAAGTTTCAGAAATTTCACTACTTTTTACAATTGATTCGATATTTCAGTATTTCAAGAGATATATATCGGGTAAAGTAGCATTACAAAGGCCTTCTTTAGGCATGCTAGTATTTCGTATTTCATGCTGGATGTACCAATATTTTATTGGCCTCACTGGGTATACTATCAATTCAAAAGGATAAAGACCCGATTTCTTAAACAGTGTAAAACTAGGAGACCCTATTGTTAGTTAGCTAGACACACACAAGTGGATTTCATAAACGCATCTGTCGCGGTTCTGTGTATGGCTAGGATCCCACGTGGGATCCTAGCCATACACAGAACCACGTCAGATGTGTTTATGATATCCATTTGTGAGTGTCTAGCTAACTAACAATATGGTAGCCTAGTTTTACACTGTTTAAGAAATCGGGCCTTTATCCTGGTCTAGCTAACTAACAATATGGTATCCTAGTTTTATACTGTTTAAAAAATCGGGTCAAAGACTTTAGCGAATAAATTTTATTTGTACACATTTTTTCTACCTTGAAATCGATAATGTTATGAATTTACATCAAAATATTTCAAGCTAATTTAGCGAACAAAATATATACATCAAATTCGCGAAAGCAGAAATCGCATGAATTTTATTGCAGAAAATGCACTATTCATATCTCTGTAAATATTTATTTCCACAAACATGTTACGTACATGTATATTACATTTCATAAATGTTTTGTGAACAATAATTTACGCCAACCAAAAATATTAATCATGCAGAAGAGACATTTCAAGTGATAGCAAGTCTAAGAAAAAAATTATAGAAGTTATTAGTTTGAGTACAGTGATTACAACGAATACAAATCAAATATTAATATTTAATAGAGTAACATAAATGCAATCTATTTTAGTACATAGATTAAAAAAAAAAGTTTGCTTAAAAATCTAATTTTATAAAAATGGTAAAATTGGTACAAATTTTAACACGTTCAAGTAAAAAAATATATATTTTTTGCAGGAAAAAAATATATATATTTAAAACATTTCACAACTTAAAACATTTAAAACACCTTATTTGAATACCCAATGTCATACATACATACATACATATACACATGACTCATTCCCCCTTGTAAGGGGGGAGGCCGAGCCAAGAAATGCGCATTCACCGTGATCCACACATACCTCAACCACTCCTCTCAGCTCCTTGGGGATAAAGGGTTGCCACGTCTTTCCCCCTTCCACCCTGCATGGGTCATCCACAAGGTAGGCGGCCAAGGATATTCTACAATGAGGCCCTACAACCACAACTGGTTTACCCCCTCCGCTTCATCACATGGCAACTCCCCTCATACCCGTCCATCACAGTTCACTGAGGTAGCAGGTGCGAGAATCCCTTTGTGACGCAATATCAACCGGCGTTAAAAAGTATATTATAACTAAATATCACTAACCCTACTAGAGGAATGGTTTGGAGATACAACACAATATCAGTGAAGCCTTATTCTTACTAAATATCTCCTACAAACTTGGAGGGCGACTGCGAAGCATTTCGTGCATCCTCCTCGCCGTAGGTAGAACAACTGCCCATTAGGACAATTGCTTCTTAGGACAACTGCCCCTTCCAATATTTTATAATAAGCACTATAGATTACAGTCACTTTTCGCACCTTATCTATCGCTAATTGCAAGCAGTGCCTCTTGTTAAAAGATATTTCAATACTAACTGATGCAAAAGCATATAATTAAGGAAAGTTGGCAAGCGCATTCATAAGCTTTCTATTGCCATTAAATTCCGTTACACCTGCGCAATACTTTTGATGATAAAAGTTAATTCATCCAACCTCTCATGAGTATAATATTCCAATCTTAGCACATTCACTCTTCATTCCGTATTTCCACCTAACGTGTTGTCCACCACCATCAAGTGGTTCCTGTCAAGTTTCTCTAAGGGACATTTTGTCAGTACCCAAGTTTTTGAGGCGATTCTGAATCCTTTTTTATGTTTTTCACTCAATTAATACAAGGTTTCTTTAAGCATTAGTGGGCTGAATCTAATCAAACAGGCGGCAACAACCATTGATTCACCAGAAGTGTGAAGAACCAGTTGGTAAGGCAAGTATGACTACAGAACCAAAAAATCGTTAATTACCTACATATAATTGATTCCATATTCACAGATGTCTATTAAAGTCATTTATGAAATAATATATTGCTTATATTGAACGGCCTTTTGCTCATTATTAATTAAATCATATATTTCACTCTAATATTATCAAGGGACAATTGTCCACTTTTGCATTCAAGAGTTAGGGGCAATTGTCCCACAGGGCAATTGTCCGTGGCCTCTCTGCACCGGTCCACGCCCAGGGTCTCTCGTCTCCTCCACACGCCCCCTGATGAGAGGATCAGAAGCAAATCATTTACAATAACTAAAAACCTGGAAACAGCAGTAAAATAAATACCTTAAAAAAAATGAATGACAAAGAAGCTAAAAGTTAAGCTAGCTATACGTAGTATCGGTAGGTGGACTTAGGATGAAACGTCCGCCAATTTTGAAAGAAATCATCAACCGACCATTTCTCGCAGGTTTTGTTACCTTGTCGGCATTCCTCATCATTTTTCACCCTTAGAGACATTTAATGTTAGCGTCCTTCATTTGGGCCACAATCTGAAAATAAAGAGCTGCCATCATTAAAAGAGTTGTTAAAAATAATCTTAAAACCTAAAACTTTCATACAAGAGAATTATATATGTTTATAATTACGATATCGATACGATATATACATTCAAGGATGAGCGAAAAATAGATTTGCAACTGGTTTTTGCTTAAAAAGTGGTACATAAAAAGCAAAAATAAATTTAGTTATGTTAGTATATGATGTATAGCAGCCTAAATGGGAATTGAAATTACATTACCGCTCGTTAGAAACAAAGTCCCAAAGGTAGTATGTGAAATGACTAAACTATCATCACCCGAGGATATACTTCCTATCATCAGAGCACTGAAGGCTGTCTCCTAATCGCCAAACAAATGATGGATGAGGGAGGAATTAGATGTATAAACATATAATTTACTTAGATTTTAGTCTTACATTAATGGTCGTTAGCATCAGTTTCCAACTAATTGAAAAAACAAATAGTTACGGTTCTCTTTTTATGCTTACATCAACACTGAATATTCTTGGATATTCGTTATACATCTCTTATTATCCTTTCACCTCTGACAAGTCATATTACTCCCCATCTCTGTTTCTCTTTATGTTTTCTTCGTACCCAGACTCGATAAGGGTAGATTTATTTTACTTTTTTTTACCTGTCCTGGTGTCACAATCATAAGAGAAAAAAAAATATGGCGCGGGGGTGAGGTTTACTAGATATCTTGAAGAGCAAAGAAGGCGGTCTCCGAACCTTAAACAAAAATGTGGGTGTAAAATTGGAAAAAAAATTCAAGAGCAAAGTATTGTGACAAAATTCGAGGTATTCAGGGTGGGGCACAAATGAGAATTTACACGTGCAAAACGACGTGCCAATTTGACCACCATTTATCGTATAGTTACTCTTGTCCCCCCCCCCTACCCCCTATCCCACCTGGGTGGTCAAATTGGCAACGTCGTGCATGGGTAAACTCCATTTGAACGGACTTCTTGCGGTGCAAGAACTATAATTTTTAAATAATTACACACTGGGTTACGTTAAGTACGATGGTTTACGGAGAAGCGATCATGTTGCTTTAACGCTCGATTAAAATATAGATTATAAGCTTCGTTTATTGTATAAATTATAAACATACATGTAGTAAATTAGTTTATCAGTATTATTGTCATTTGGAAAAATGTGAAGAAATGAGTTTATAAGGTTGAACCGGAATTCAATATGTAAAACGTCATGTACCAGAATTAAACCAACGACATCAAATAAACCTTGGTTATGCAAAGCATCTAAAAAGCCATCAAATACAAAAAGTACGCCCGGGAATGCTATAAGGATAACATGAATTATAACAGTTATACACACTGTACATGAAAACAATAGATATTTGTGCCTAAGTTAATCGTACCGAGTAGCGCAAGTAATAAATAGGTTGATGCAAAATCTTAAAAGAAAATTCTAATTTTGAAAATATTAAAATAAACCAAACTATGATATGTGTGGTATGTACCCGAGAAAGCTCACAAAGAACCTACTGGAACAGACTTGGAAACTCTCAATTAATTACTAAGAAAAATTTTATGAATTTGAATGATCACAGGGCCGTAGGCTCTGTTGAAGTCCTTCCCAGAGATCTTAAAAATTATATATGTTACAGTAACAACACTCGCAGTATGGCTGAAGAAAACACTGAAAGGAAATCTGCTATATATGGAGAATTTTTTGAACACCAGAATGGCATCGAAAGTTACATTCCAAGAAAGAGACCCAACGAGAACAAATTTAACCCCTGGATGACTAAGGACACTTTGGAAAAGGTTTAAAATTAAATCTGGCTTTCATGAAATACTGTTCATCGAGAACTGACAGTGACCATGCCATATATACACATGCAAGGAACAATGCCAAGTGGGAATGTGAAAAAGCCAACAGAAAATTCGAAAAGAAAATCGCAATCGAGTTCAAAATCTAACGAAAAATCTTTTCAAGTATGTCAACCAGAATATTAGTTTTAAAGAACTATCGCAAACCTTGATGGGGGCAACGATAAACTAGTCACATCAGCCTACGAAAGGCTAGAGATCTTCAATAAGTACTTCTCTAGTGTATTCACTAGAATGAATGTGTCTAACATTCCAACTTTCGAACCCCAACATATACAAGAGCCTCTACAAAACCTGATCATCAGTGATGAACTCGTTCTAAAACAGTTACAACTCTTGAAACCTGCGACATCATAAAGCCCTGATGAACTACACACCTATATGTTTCGTGATGACCTATCATAGTATTGCCACTTCACTATCCCTCAATCTGAAAAGTTCACTGACTGAGTCTTCAGTACCACAAGGCTAGAAGGATGCTCATGTTCCCCCAATATTCTAGAAACGATCCAAATTAAACAACTCCAATTATAGCTCAGTCAACCTCTCTAGTGTCATCTGCATTATGGAAGCCATAATCAGATACCACATTTTACAACATATAACATCAAGCAACTTTCTTTAGGACTTCCAGCATGGGTTCATCCAAGGTCACTCCAGCTTCTCCAGTGTCTAGATATTTGGACAAGCCTACTTAACGATAAATCGTTTGATACAGTTAGTCTTGATTTTGCTTAGGCAATCGTTGGTGTACTACATAGGCTCCTGATCAGGAAATTGGAAAGCTATGGTGCCACTGGCACTCTACTCAAATGGATCAAATTTTTTTCTTGAAAAGAGGAGACAAAGGGTAGTCATTAATGGAGAGAAGTCTTCAGGGTCGAAGTCATCTCTGACATACTACAAGGTAGTGTGATTGACACATTCTTGTCTGTCATCTTAATTAATGATATCCCTGAAGCGGTGCATGGATACTTTCAGCTATTTGCTGATGATACTAATATCTACGCCAAAATGAAGTCGCCAGAGGCACATGCTTTCCTTCAGAACATGTCTAGACAATGGCAACTGCACTTTAATACCGGTTAGTGCAAGGTTGTGCACATCTGTCATAATAACAGAATGCAGGACTACCTCGTGGATGGTAGAGTCTTACATGAGACTAATGAAAAGAACTTGGGGGAAGATTTGTTTTGCTCGGAACGACTCTGATTGCTTAAACTGCCTTCACTGTACTACAGAAGAAGACAGGGCTATCTGATAGAAGCCTACAAGTACACTCAACCAGTATTCCGCTAGCCACACTCCCTTAGAAATGAACCATAACCCAAGAGGAACTAGAGGGCATGACTGAAGTGGTACGACAGCACCGCAGGAAGGGGCTCGAACAACTCTTTCTCCTTGAGAGTTGCAGAAGAACTGAACCGACTACCTGCTGACGTGGTCACAGTTTCAAGAATAGGCTTGATATGTTTATGGCAGATCAAACATGATCTCTTGATGACATACACCAACGCCACCACCAATCACTTCAAAGGTATCATTAGTAGAGCTGATTGATATACATTAGTAAAGAATAGCAGCAAACCGTAACAGGGCTCGTTCTACCTATTGAAGAGAACAATTAAGTCGTTAGACTGGAATATTGCAATTCTAACAGCGATATTAAAAAAAAAACTTAGGTAAAAAAGAGATATTTTTTCGCCGATATCGTAAACATCATTGGGAGTTTAAGATACTTTTAACCACATATGAGCAAACTATGATCTTCCGGGCCATATAAGATATTTTTCATCTAAATTCGTCCCAAGAGTTCGCTTCGAATAATGTTATTTTTTTCCTTATTCAGAAATGTCAAATTTACTTCTAAAAACATTTAAAGCTCCTGCAGTTGTATACCGCTAATAGTCAAAATAATTAGGAAAATAAATCTGGCCCATGGGCTAGTTTCATTTACATATTACCGTTACACTGCAAAAAAAAAAATTACATTTTGAAGTGAATGATTGGCCGCAGTAAGAAAAAATACCCTTGTTACCCCCAGAAGATTATAAAAGTTGTCAATAAGTACACTATACTATTGTAAGAAGCGAGAGAGTTTATTATCAGAAATAATTACTTGCCAGATAATTAAAATGGCTTTGTGACATGGCATTATGTGTAAACTTACAGGAAGCATTGCGGGACTCTTCGTAGATGTATATGATGAGAAACCATTGGATGCGATTTAGCTAAGACTTCAGGTAAGCCTTGGATTGTGTACCATTACATAGGTTATACAAGTTGCGAATAAATGGTATCTAAAAATATATCCCGACATAGGCCGAAGCTTATTTAAGGCTCAGAAAGTATTATTTGGCAGTAAATGGGGCAGTGTCAAAAAGCAAAATGTAAACAGCGGGGTACCTCAAGAATCAGGATTGGGCCAGATCTCACTACCATGCAAATCTAAGATATTTAGCGATACCAGAATATAACGATATGTACAAACTCCAGAAGGAGCCATTATACAGCATGACATAGAAAGACTAAAAGAATGGTCAAAAGGACTGGATGATTTTCTTCAATTTTGAAAAATGTAAGGTACTGCATTTTTTTTGAGTTGGAAAATCAAAATTACAGTACACTATATATGAAAAATATATGGCAGTTACAAAGTAATTGAAAGACTTGGGAAGTTGCTTGACCATATTTAAACCGATAATAAAGGAGGCAAGTCAAATGCTTTGAATATTAATGAACTCGTTTGCACATCTGAATGCAGACGAGCTTAAGATTTAATACTAAGATTATGTGCGGAAAATCTGGAGTATATGGTCCATGCTTAATCACCGTATCTCCGAATGGATAATGAACTGTTAAAAGAATTCAGAGAAGAGCAACTGAAATGCCTTCAGAATGAAGGAGTCTG